>JAVQKG010246895.1:0-21214 GCA_036025885.1 Hypseleotris bucephala
TATACTGTAATATCCAGTTTTCTGCTGTAGCCAACCATTTATAGCTACGGCAAGTGAGAGGGTCGGTCCTTACTAGCGCACCTCTCCGTTTCCATGGCGACCATTTATTATTGTCCTGCGGAGAGTAGAGGACGGGTTATTTTCATGTAGGCCTAAATAAAGCTATAATACGCAATTGTATCCTGTTAACATATTTATTTTAGTGGTTTAGGGGCATTTATACTTCTAACTGTGCCTTCAAAATGCAGCATGCCAACTGTTATGGTAAACATTAGCTCATATGTTTTCTCGTAATTACGAGATAGTAAATATATTTTTTTGTGAGTACAATGCTCTTCCGTAAGTCCCAGCCATTACGAAATTCTATTTATTTACCATCTAATTGCTTTTACATTTGCCAGTTTGTTCAGACCTCAAGTTTTATCACAGAAAGTTTATTTAATGCTACTTTGTTATATTTGTACTTCGAGGAAACAATACAACACCTTTTTTTAAAACTTCAAATAAACATCTTCAACTTGATGGCTAAATTAGTTGTTGTGGAGTGAATGACGTTTCCATCACCTGCCCTCCAGCCAAGAATGAGTGCTCTGACGCATTTTCCCAATCCCTGGAAGTCTCGGGTCAGGTCCTACAAGAAACACATTCTGTTTTTAACAGAATGTTGTAAGGTTAAAGAAATGCTATAGTCTTTGCATTCTTTCTGTTTATTAAGATTGCTTTTCTCCAAAACTCTAAGGGGATCTCTATTGTGGAAAAGTTGCTACCAAAACATTGGCAAACTTGCACAATGATTGGATTAATGGCGGCATGTTTTTGTTTTCTTTTGAGGTCTAAGCTGTCAACATGTCTGGGCATTGCACTTCAACCTCCAGAAGTCCAAAGGGGTTAACCACAAATTCATGGCTGCTCATTTGGAAGAAAAGGGATCACCCCCCTACCCCCAAGTCTAGTGTGTTTAACCAGGGGCACAACAATTAGCCAAGCAGACATATCCCAGGAGGACAATAAGCTGCGGCTAAGCTACCTGCCTCACATAACATTATGCAATTTAGACATTCTTTCTCTTTAAAGGGATAAAGAGGTGTTTACAAGTCTGCATTCAGGTGAAATAGACTGCTTCGCGCCATGCATTCCTGCAAATCAAGCATCTCAGTTATGTTAAATATAGTAAAAATAGTAGTGACCTTTTCCTTAAAGTTATTGCAAAATAGTAGGCTACATTGTTCTAAGGACTTTTATTGGCCTTTGATTTTTAATTACTATGATTTTCAGACAAATAAGTAATGATTTGTAATAACATTATGGCCTACTTTTACAACCATTCATCTTATACCACTACCAGTGGAGCCGGTTTTTGTCCCTTACCCGCAATTTGGGAACCGATTGCCTATAGATTAATAGACAAATATATTTTTATTTAATATTTAACTAACTACCATTGGCTGTCAGTCCACACAGCTTGTCAACACTAAGTCAGTGACTGTTGATAATACAAGGAAGGCCACTCAAAGACGCTTTACAATTGCATTATTCATTCACTCCATACACTGGTAGTGGTAAACTACAGATGTAGCCACAGCTGCCCTGAGACACACTGACGGAAGCGTGGTTGCCAGTTTGCACCTACCTCCGACCACCACCAAACACCAATCACAAGGCCACATTCATTCATATGCAATGTAGGTTAGGGGCCTTGCCCAGGGACACATCAACAATCAGGCGGGATTTGAACCGGCAACCCTCCCGTTGCAGGGCGAACACTGCGCCACTGCCCTGATAGAGATTGAGATAGATTTGCACCAGAAAAATCACTCTACACATTTTCAGTTTATACATTTGCAGGGATCAGATGTTTGATGTGGTAGGCAAGTTGGATTATTTAGAAAAAATCTCATTATGGCCAACTTGTCAAATGTAATATTGGGTGTCTTTAAAGTAAGCTTATAATGTATTTTGTAGTGAGAAATGATTCAGTTAGATACAGTAATTTGGTCCAATAATGGACCAAATTCATGCATTTGGTTAATGAGCAGTAGTGGTCGGAAGCAGAAACCGTCATACCTTAATAGAATTTCATTTTCAAATACACATTTAAATTGTAAAATGCTTCTCATTTTACTTTAGTCCACACATTCTGAAAGTTGTTGTTGCCTGGATGAGTGAGTATTACACTGGTTTGATGCAGCTGCTAACCACTTCCTGTTTTTTCGAAGCGTGCATCTTCTCACAGTTTGGCCATAGTTTCCTGATGTGTGTTTCGCGGGCGCATATGTGTGTATACGGTTAGTGCAAACCCATAGTGGCTTTCAAGTTTGCAATCAACAATCACAGTTTTTCTCTGGTGCAGCAAGACCTACAGGTTCAAGGTGTAAAGATGAGTTTAAAAATGCATGCTGTGTGGTTTGGTGCCCATCTTACAGTGTCAGCTTTTTTACCCATTAGAGATGCCACCTGTTAATTAAAAAGGTCTGCAAAATCACAGTGTAGCATTTGTATGATATTTCAAATTACTTTATGTTTGAATGTAGTATAACAATAAGAAAACTATAATTTATTGCAAAATGACAAATGTAAGTGTCACTACTGTATGTCTGCTAATGAAAGTTTACACAAATGAAACTGCTGCGACATGCTTAGAAGATAGCTACACTTCCATTGCTTTAAACAATTGGGTCATCATTTAGTCATCTGCCACATCTGCTTTGGCGAACTCTGAATGAATGGTAGCAACTGAAACTGAGTTCACAATTTCATTTTGTGGTATTGCTTTATATGAGCTCAGGTAAAATAGATGTCTGAGAATACAAGCTCTCTGAACAATTTTGGTTGGAAGCTTACAAGGATGCCAGACAAAAAAATACTAGCATCTACGAAGTGAAAAATAAGCATAAAGAAATGAATGCAGTTACCTCTTTTTGGGATGCTTTCTTGTGACATGGGACCCTGTAAGCAGTTAGTAGTCCAGCCTCTTGAAATAGCATTCATTATAGGTGATTATAAAGTAAAATGGCTTCCTACTGTATGGGAAAACACAATGCTAAAATTACGGTTACAGGGTCGAGGGTGACTGATGCCTATCTCAGATACTATAGGCCCAAGGCGAGACAGGGCTCTTCCTAAATCTCCCATATAAGTCCAACACTATACTAATTCTTTCATCTTCCACTGATTCATGTTATGGGTTGTAGGTAACTGCAGTCAATCTCAGCAACTATGGGCCTTAGATGGTACATATCCAGGACAAAGGCACAGTGCTTCAAAAATCTTCAAAAATCTGCTTTACTATTTTATGCTTTTCAATTCTACTCTAATACTTTCATCCACTGATTTCTATTATAGGTTGTATAAATGGCGGGAACCTTTATGAGCAACTATGGGCCTTAAGCGGGGTGCATTCGATATTAAGCCAGTTAGTCGCATGGGTTACTAGTCTTTCAGATCTGCCATACTATTTTATGCTATTGCTATACTTTTATGTTTGTCCACTTTGTTATGGTCTAAGTCTCTACAACTATGGGCTTGAGGCGGGGTACAGCTAGGACAAAGACCCGTTAGTCACAGGGCTGACTTATCTACTGACATCTTTTATACTTTATTATGCTTAACCACACTGTCTTGACACCAGACTGTTATGTAACTCCATTGTATTGTGCCTCTTATTTCATCTTCATTGTCTTTTAAATCTGTAACGGATCTTTTCTCTAACTATCTGCTTAAACCCAGTCAAATAGAGTTCACTACATTATTATCTTGGCCCTCATCTGAGTCTATACGGCGGCTCTTGGACCTCACACAGGCTGCAGGCACAGATAGCACATTCTTGCCCCATTCTCAATGTTGTCTTTCAAATCACGGATTAACTCAAACACATGTAGCTCTCCTCTTCTGTGTATCCAGTGTGCGTAGGACAGAAAGACCAATTTGTTTTTGCAGCGTCTGAGGTCAACCACCTAAGGATTTATACACTGTAAAAATAAAACCTCACTTAAAACAGAACAAAAACGGTTGTAAAGAAAAAAACTGACCTAATACATGGAAAGAACACAAAAATTATAGACTTTATCAAATACTTACACATTTTTTGGGGCGGATGTGGCGCAGTGGGTAAGCGTTCGCCCTGCAACCAGGTTTGAATCCCTGCGTATACTGTTGTTGTGTCCCTGGGCAAGACACTTAACCCACGTTGTCTATGAATGAATGGTTTAGTATGACTGTATGACTGTGGTGGTCAGGAGGGGCTATAGGTGCAGAATGGAAGCCATGCTTCGACCAACAAGTATGACTGGGAGTGAAAAATTGTAAAGCGTCTTGTGTCTTGAAAAGCGATATATAAAACTAATGCATTATTATTATTTCTTTAGGTTTTTTTCATGTTTCCAATGAGAACTGAATTCCCAGGACAGGGACATTTTGCCATCATTGACAGTAAATATATTCAATTAAGTTAAAAAGTGTTAATGTCATTCTAAATCTAGGAAACCAAATATCTTAAAAAATATCTCAAATTCTGAAAATAGACCAGGTAATTTTTGTTAATTGTGTAATACAGTAATGTTCTTAATTTTTTAGGTTCACTTTTATAGTTGACTTTTTTGGCATCTTCTCTCCCTTGGGTGATTTTTACATTGCACAACTAAAGTGATATGAGGTTAGTCTTAGAAAAACAGTGGGGGCGTTAGCAGCTCTTTTGGTTTCTCTGCATACTTTCATATCATGTTTCTGACTTAAGTAAAATGTGGTACAATTTATACAATGGTTTTGGTCACAGTGATACTATAGCACTTTGGACTATTCATTTCGTTTACTTCCAGAACCTCAAATACTGTGGGGTCTCTCCATATAGGCCACCACCATCCCACAGCTTCCACACACTTCATTAGACCTGCTATAATCTTCTGGAAATAACTATATCCCTTTGCCCCAAAATGGCCGCTTGGTTTCCACGGCGAATGTTTGTTGGATTAGAACAATCCCCCACCAGCCCCACAATTTGTGGGCTCCTTATAACGGGACACGCCCTGCCATACATTTCCACTATGGCTCCATTTTAGGATATTTTAGGCATTGAAGGACATATCTGCTGCTATCTGCAAAAAAGCTACATGTGGATTAGTTAAAGTGACTTGAATTCTGAATATCTTGATTGTTTTGAGTTGTTCTGATTAGTTTAGATTTGTTTTTCTTATTTTATGATTTAACTTGTTTCAGTGACAATACCAACAATATCTTTGTCAGTATTGCTTGCAGTATTGGTTTTCCAATAATTTTTTTAGACATGATCAGCCTTGCCAACTTTTTCGTCCTGGTTGGCAGTGGCAGCTCTAGGCCAAAGTAGGCTGCTAAAATAAAGATGTTTTGGTAATTATTAAACTTTGATAAAATAGCATTACAAAGCCAATATGCTTCACTAGTTTTCTCTAATTTTCAGGTAGGAACTAAAAAGCGCCAAATACAGAGGCCCCCTGCCCATGTTCGCCCTGAGCCCCCAAACCGCTAAATCCGCCACTGTATACTTCTAGACTATCTTTCAACAAATATGGACTGAGATGGTCATGCAAATTAAGATCAACTAGATAAATACATAGATACAACAAGCATTTAGGCTTAAAAGCATCCAGGAGTATGAAGGTTGGTAGTTCAAATTCCCCCATAGATTGTCTGGTGAGAAAATAAAATGAAGTAAATTAATTAACTATTGTATACTAGTCTAAAATACCTCTGCGGCCTGTATAAGCAGAAGCATGTAATCAGTGATGTCACCACATGGGCCACAGTTTAGAGAAGTGGTCCAGGGCTGTGGAGGGAAGAGGTTCCCCACTGACTTCTACACACGCAGATAAACATCACATTTGACCCAAAATAGATCCCCTTCATCTGCGCTTGACCTAGAATTTGTCCCAACCACCCTCCTGGCTTTTCCTCTACCCTGTTGTTACCTGCTACAAAACAAATGCACAAACCAATACAGCCTAAATCTCATAGCAAAATATCACGGCATAAACTTGAAATACAATATTAAGATTTAAATGTTTACTAAAATAACAAAACTGACTACCTGGTTTATAATGTAAAGTAAGTTGTCTATAGACTGTTATTTGCTCACCAGACAATCTGTCTCCTGAACTAGACTCCTGTTCATAGGCCTTAATGTGCTTATTTATTAAATCAGTGTTTATATACTGTATGTGTTAGAAGAATAGCTAGGATTTGCATATCTTTATCTAGTTTATATTCACTTTGGATGTCCATACATGTTGAAAGATAGTCCAGCACATGCATTACTATGGAAATATACAGAATAAGGAATGTTTGCAATTGTTGGCAACAGTTTTTAAAGGTGGACATTGAAAGCTGCACCCTATAAACTGAATAACAGAACACAACTCCAAAAAGTATTTTTGAGAAGGGTGCATTAGCCACTGTCTTAACCTCCTAGCCTGATAACTCCTAAAACTCCTAAAAACTGGACTGGTCAAATGCATTTTCCATATAGGGAAAATATCCTAAACTTATTTCAACACATATGTCCTGGATTCCTGATTTTTGGAAAAACAATATTATACAGGTTTTCGCATATCTTGGTACCTATAGTCTCATTCAGCCACCTGTCAATTGAAAGTACATATTCCAGATTGTAATTAAGGCCACTGGTTATGCAAACCCTCACCTCAGTTATCCTTTTCAATTTACTTTCTTAATTCTTCCTCTGAGATACAATCTAACACTTGAGTAACTGTATATTTGAGTTTATTTCTCACTGACCGGTGCACTGTACTTTTCTTAATAAAACCTCACTTGAAGTTTTCATCAGATGTTGTAGTAGTCGACTCTTGTGTCCCGGGACTGCCGTGTCTGAATGCTTTTCTTGGAAAGCCACTTTGATTGTTCTGCTTCCTGAGATTTCGGAGCTCCTTTGTCTTTGCGTGGTAAGTCACTAATCAGCCATTTTCGTCATAGCAGCCCCCCCTCTTGATTCCCCCCTCCCCCCTGTACAATGTTACTCTGAACAATGGTATTTTTGGCACTGCTCTCATACAGCGTGCACGAGGCAAGCAGGAAAAATGGAACAAAAAAGTTGGTGAGAACAATCAGGCTTGGTATGTATGGGACTAAAAATGAGAGGTGATGTTAGTCAGAAGGCCTGCCCTAATACAATGACAGCTGTTACACATTGTATAGTGAGTGATACGGCACCTGCTATTACTGTACTGGGACAATGAAACGACAGGAATGTGGCGTACAGACATTTGGGGAAGTAATTATTACAAATAAGCGGCTAGTGCGATTGTCAGCGTATTTTAAAGGTCAGTGGAAGTAGATTTAAAGATGCACATTAGATAAGATATTGTTCAAGTAAAAAACGTTATTTGAGTAAATTTTTGTTAGGTAATTAAGGGTGGGATTTTCTATTACACTTAAGTACAAGACACTTTCAGTTATTTCACAATATTACAATCAAACATAGGTAAGGTGAATGATGTGGCATGCCCAACGACACAATGGCTGTATGGACTAGTCCCAATAAGTTAGGGATACTTAAAATGCAATATAATCCAAGACCAATCACTACCACCTGTTTCTACTTAAACATACTATCACTGTGGCAGGAACAATTTCAATTTTCCACAAATTGCCCCCCAAAAAGTAAAATATCCCAAGCTTTCTATGACTATAATATTGTATATCAACTATATATGAACCTATTATACATATATCTTTGGTTTTGCTATACTTACTACTGTAGCATCAACAACTTATGTTTTCCCATGCTAATGTTGCCACCTTTTATGATGAAAAATAAAAGACATCTGCCATAGGGTGAGGGCCCCAGTCTTTAGGGGCCACAAACACCACTTGTACGTCAGTGGACACACGTCACTATGACATATGTAAGTGTGTGTAACATGACATGGGCGTTTTAGTTATCAACTGGGGAGTGCCCAGAGACAAGTGTCATTCGATGTAGACATAACTAATGGACTAATATCAAAAAATAGACTTTGTTACTTTCCTTTCTATCAGCTTGTAGAGTGAAAACTAGCTCTTCTTTTCAACAGTATATAGTGAGAGGGCGAGGCCAAGAAACAGAATGGAAGTTGATCTTACAATGATGTTTTTGAAACAATATTTTTTAAGACAGTGGTGTATTGCTGTGACCAGGTGACCCAGGGCAGCATTTTAAAGTCATGGTTTAGACCTAGATTAGTCATTGTTTGGATCCTGGTTTGGACCTGGCTTAGCCCTTGTTTAGATCTTATTTAGACCTTATTTAGTCCTGGTTTAGATCTAGTTAAGCCTAGGTTAATTCCTGGTCTAGAAATAGTTTAGACCTAATTTAGTCCTGAGTTAGTCCTCAATGGTTCCTCTCCACATTTTAGACTCCAATTCAGTTGCGCTGGCTGCAGTGATTATCAAACTACTTCTTTTATGGAATTAAAGCCAAATATATACATTTTGATTCATTTATCCTCTATCGTAGTATCTATTTTCTAGCCTACTGTACAACAAACTTACCACTATGCCCATATGATACCCTTCACTAGTTAATTCAAGTGGAAGTAACACATTCATTGATATTTTTGGCCTCTCTCCAAAACATATGTCAATCCACATGCATTGAGTTTGAGTTATAGTTTGATGAATTGCAGCCCGCACTAGTTATCTATCATTTCTCTGTCTGTAAAAACTGTCAGGATTTCGAAGCAGTGCCAAAAGTGTGGAATGGTAATGAGGTCAGTGATTTTTAATGATTTTTTTTCTTTCCTGGGTTTCCCCCGCGTTCCTTTGCTTAGACTGTGGTTTTATGATGGGATTCGAGATCCATGCAACAACAATGAAACCAGATGTGCTTACTAATGCGTCTCTGACTGAGCTGGGCAGAATAGTCAAAATATGTGATCAAGAAATAACATTGTTACTTCCAAAAATTAATGGTAATTCAATTTAGTCACTTGGTGAAAATACTAATCTCCAGTATACGTTTGAACGGCCTAAAAGCTTCAGTATTGGTGTAATTAATTAGGAATAGAGGAAAAACAGTGTGACAATTCTGCTTTCCCAACAATAAAAAATGTAATCTTCACAAAATAATATTAAGGCACAAAATACCCAAAATGATTATGTCTTTACACTTTTTTTTAAAAACATAAAAGTTGAGACCAGTACTGAGTAATGAAAGGTAGGTAGAGTAGTCAAAAATGTTACTTTATAAACATACTCAATCAAATATAAGTAACCATTCAAATAATAACTTAAGCAAGAGTGGAAATGTGGTGAATTAATACAAAGAATAACCAAAAACCTAAATGCCAAAATCTTTAAATTTTTCAAATAGCGGTACATAATGCCTTTTTATACCTTACTAGTACAGATATGAGTACAGTAGCCAAAATGGTATGCATGAAGGAGTATTGCTTCTTTGAATAGTTTAGTTATAACTCAAATAGAAGTAAAACCACTTTTATAAGTTCAGCTTTATTAAAAAAGCTACAAAAATGTCAGCAAATACTTGTTCTCTGATCACTATCTTTAACCACAAATTGCAGAAGTTAGAACCGAGAGAGAGAGTTTTGCTCAGTTTTGGCCTGTCATGTATTCACAGTGTGAGAACTTTGTGCCGTCTAAGCTTTCTGGAAGGGGCCCGCTTTGGTTTATATACCGCCTCCTAAAATAAGGTCCGCTGTGATTGGCCGAGAGCTGTTTGGTCATTGAATCACATCAGGCCAATTAGATGGTGACACTTCCTGTAGCGTGAAAGATGTTTCCTGGTGATAGTAGTGCGAGGGGTGAGAGGGTGAGGAGGGGTGAGGAGGGGTGAGACAGCTTCCTTGTGACCCATGTGACCCATGGTGGCCTCAGAGGAAAAACTGATGCACTGTTTTGACTGTGTTCCTAAGTCAGGGAGAGAGAGAGCAGCGCCAAGTAGTGGTATACACAAATTTACAGTATAACAGGGCAATCCTAGCGGCAACTACAGGGAATTCGTTATTTAGAATTATTATTAAGGTATTTTGATTTCATACATTTTGAGCTGGTGATAAGGAAAATAAGGACTCACAGCAAAGCAATATGAAGTTTGAAACAGGTCATTCTTACACGTATCCAGTATTCCAGTGGTTCTCAAACTGTGGGACGGGTAGCACTGGTGGTACGTGGGCTCTCTCTGGTGGTACCTGGACCTGGTTTTGTCCTGCTTAGTCCTGGCTTAGTTTAGTCCTGGAGTAGACCTAATTTAGATCTGGTTCAGATCAGGATTAGTTGATGTATACCTCTAATTGGGACATGATTTAGACCTGGTTTAGTAGAGATTAGATTACACCTGATTAGACCTATTTTAGTCTTGGTTTAGATGTGGGTGAGTCCTAGGTGGTACTTGGGACACAAAATATTTTCTAAGGTGGTAGTTGGTGTGAAAAGTTTGAGAACAAGTACAGTATACAGTATGTTTTGCACAATATGGCTACACACATTTGTAAACAAATCATATATAAACTGAGCAAAATAGAAACTAGAAGTAAATTGTTTTTTTGTTTTGTTTTTTTATTACTTACTTTACTTCTGAAAATCACACAAGACTTCAAAACATAACATGTACATTTTTTAGTCAATATAGTATAGTGAAAAATGGGCTAGTTATGAACCACATAAAAGTTATGAAGGCCTATAGTAATTCAGTGCACATTTTGAAATAGGCTACATTTCTGAAGAAAACCTTGTCCAGCAATTGTACTAGAAGAGAATTAGTAATAGTAGTTGTGGTTAAAAATATTAGCAGTATTATTATGAGTTGAACTAATGGTGGTAACAGAAAGCATTGTAAACATAACACACACAGTTTTGTTCACCTTTGACCTACAGTCCATTGTTTACATTTTTTCAGGATGTAGCGACGAGTGTTGTCGTGACTGGTACAAGGTAAAAATGCGAGGGCAGTGAAACAACAACATATAGAAATCTTCAACAACTTACACAGATGAGAGATGGCATTCCAATTGGGGCAAATTAAGCAAATGCTACATAAAGTATTTCAGATTTTGTGCTAAGAATTGCCTCCTTGCAATATCGAGTAGATGTGACACTATACAGGTTTAATTTGATTACACTATTTTAAGGTATAGACAGTAACTGCCAGCATCACTTTCTATTGTATGTTACTAGGGCCTATGCCATCCAGTATACGCTTGGTATTTCTTGTGTCTGCAAATTTGCCATGATAAGTTTGCTTTGAGAAGATTTTTTCACTAAAACCTACCATCACTTTTAAGAAAAAAATGCAGAACCATTTTAACATATAGCAATTTCTTGTATCCACCTGCTTGCAGACGTACCCTAAATTTGATATGCCCTCTCTTGTTAGTAGACGTGCCTCTTGACTCATCTGTGCCTTGTCAGCAGCTTGTGGTACGATAGACAGATGAACTCGGATTGGTTTTTCACATGGTTCAATCATGATGATGATGATGAAGAGGGTCACTCCCAAAAGCCCTCAACAACTCTGCTCCAGTCTGAAGTGTACACATTTCATTTCTTGTTGTCAAAAGAGGTGATACATTTTAGAGTATGTTACTCTATTCCTACTAGTGCTATTAGTATTGATTGGCATAGTCAGAGCTAGCCAATCTTCCAAATGCAGTTAAATGAATTTTGGCTAGTAACACATTCATTCTCGCTAGCTATTTTGTCCTGTTGTTTTATTTAAATACTGTATATGTGTGATTATCATTCCATCCAATGTAGTAATGTACACCACAAAATTATTACGATATGCAGGGTTTGACATTAGCACTATACTATCTACCAAATGCAGGTAGATTTTAATGGCTAGTTACACATACACTAGCTATTTCGTCCTGTTTTATACATCAGTGCTAAACCTAACTTTGTGCTGTTACGTTTAATAATTCCATTATTATGCATATTAGGCTTCTGAACATGTACAACAATTGCAAATGTAAAAAAAATATATACACTGTGTGATATAAAAAAAATTAAATATGGCTAGTAAAAATTTATTACTGGCAAGTCACTTTTGAGGAATACCTTCTACAGCTTGCATTGAGCAAAAAAATGTAATATGAAACTCTGGCAATATTCAACTTTTTGAAAAATATAGGACAATTACAGATTAAAAAAATAAAAAAACTTCAAATATGTCAATAATTTTTGGTATCCACGTTTGAATACGTTGCATCTCTGCCCTGTCAGCGTGTGGACAGATGAACTTGTGACACGTTTTTCACACGGTTCGATGATGATGATGAAGAGGGTCACTCCCAGAAGCTTTGACAACCCCGCTCCAGTCACATCTGTACTGCTGTTTAGATCTACAAACACAACTGAAGTTTAGCTCATCCAGGCGCGTAAACATATCACAACCACACTGGGAAGTCTTACAGCTTTGAAGTTTGAAGTCTGTGAGAAATGTAAAAATGTTTGAGAAAAAATCCTCTGAATGCAGCGGTTTGGACGGGCACCGTGTGGGCGGACTGTGGCTTTGGTCAAATGGAGGAAAGTGAATTCATGCAATAACTGTAAGAAAGTTGTTTATTGGTGAAGCAAACCAGCAAAATCAGAGGTACGTCAATATGAATTAGTGATAGACACCTGTTTTTTGTTGATAGCATAATGTTATAAATTAAAGGTCCTATATTCTGCAAAATCGACAAAGAAAGAGCCTAGCACTCTTAGCAATGTTAACAATGCAAAAACACGTTTGCATGTTTTTTATTATTATTATTCATAAAGTTTGTTCTTTACCGTTACCATTTGTCATTGCTGTAATTGACTCAAACAAATCATAAATAACAGTCATTAGCTAGTGCTTCATTCAATCACTTCCAAATATTCTCCTAAATATGCCTTCCTTTGCAAACACTTTCTACCAGATGGTTCTGTGGAGCATCGGCCTTTTGCCATTGTATCAGGAATACGCCATGATAGTACTTTTGACCATGTTACTGTGAAATCCTAAAACCTCAAATGATAAACACACAGTCTAGTTCTTTGCTAGGATCAGAGATTAGCCAATACAGTTTCTCCGCCTATAAATACCATCCAAAACCACATTGGGAAGTTTTCTGTCTGTCAGAGAGAACATTAGATGCACAAAAACGCAGACTCAAATCCTCTGAATACATTTGGTTTTCATTTGTGCCATGACCTCGACTTAGAGTTTGTTTGACCACTGTTACCCCCGGGACGCCCACCTGCTTCTGTGGCCGCTGTTTACTGTCCCGTCGTCTATGGGATTTTTCTATGGGATATTTTCTATGGGGTTTTTCTATGGGGTTTGCATGGGTGCCCCGCTGCAGGTTGAAGGAATGTCTAGTGTCTGGACGGGAAAGTGTAATCAGCTGAGATCAGCGAATACAGAGCCCTTTCTCCTTCTCATTTTGCCCTCGCTGTGGTTCTCGTGCAGCACAGCACTGTAAAATCAAATTAAACCTTTTGCATAATAGAGAATATAGGAAGTCAAATTAGTAATATTTATAAACATATTAACATGGGTATTGTTCGGCCTTTCAGAGGGGCTCCAACTCCCTTCAAATGTTCCTATGCACCCCAAAAGTTAGTCATATTATAAACTAAACCAAACCAAACAGTTCTAAAATTGGACAAAACCAAGACCAAATCAGGGCAAAAATATAGGCTAAACCAGGACTAGGTATAGGTCTAAGCACAAAATAAAGAGGGTCAAAACTAAAACAACGCCCCTAAAATGTTCCCATCCACTCCAAAAGCAAGTCATAGTACAAACTATGTCTTAAAAAGGTCTAAACCAAACCGTGGCTAAAGAGTTCTAATCTCGAGCTAAACCAAGACCAAACTAGGGCTAAACTATGGGTATAAACTTTAAAACAGATTATCATGTTGTCAGCCCTGCGACTACTTGCCATTGTCCAGTCCACTTACAGCCCATAGCTGCTGGCATGTCTCCTGATACATTGTAAAAATAAAGACATGCAACTCACAGCACATTTTCCTTCACATTTTAAGCAATCATTCCAGAAAATAACTTTTACTTTGAGTTTAAGTCATTTACTTTTTTAAGGCAGGCAGTTTTCTAGATTTTTATAGTAAGGATAACTTGTCAAATTTTACAGTGATCGACCACAGCCTATCCAACTGGCCTTTCAACATGAAGAAAAATGACACCTTTTCTCTCAGCTATTTCCTCTGTTTTTACTCTGGACCCACGATACAACACTCAACCTTGTGTTTTTCAAGTGACAAAAACATACTATGGTGAGTGTGTGTGTGGCGAGCGTCCCTATAGAGGTGAATAGTCTAATTCATCATTTGGGTTTAGACCTGTCCCGCGACTCATTGGGGAATATCTCTATCTACACCTTAAAACATATATACGTGCACTCGCTGGGCCTGTCTCCAGAGCTTGAGAAACTACGACTCTGTGCAGTTCTGCCTTTGACTGATGACTTTCTCTGGAGATTCAAAATTCCACTGTAAAAATGTGGTTTAGCTAAAAAAAAATAGTTGTGTCTCTTTTTTAAGTTCACTTATATGGCATAGGGAAAGAGATCCTGGCTTAATCCCTTAGTTGGACGGTTATGAAAAGTAAACAGAAGAAACGACTTGACAAATTACCTTTTTGAAAACTTGATTCCAACAATTTCCAACTCAAACCTTCCAAATTAAATGTGACTGTACCACAAACTGACATATTAATGGTAAAAAGGGGAAATGTACACAGCTTGTCAACACTTACAAACATTAATAACACATAATAATGCAACAATATGAAATTAGTTATGCGGTTGGATTTTGGCAGAGCTCTAACGAGGACAAGATAAATGTAAAGTCAACGAAAGATTCAATTCAAAACACACAACCAAATTAAAAGTTGAGTTTGTATGCCCTCCTCCTGTTAATGTAGGTTCTCTCCCTTTCCTCCCATTGCCCAAAGACATGCACATGTTAGGAAAATTGGTCCATCTGTACATTTGAATGTAAGAATGAGTGGTTATCTTTCCCATGGATGTACCATAGTCCAGGGTGTACCCCACCAAAGGACCCTAGTTGCCACTATAGACTCGAACCACATGTGATCCCTAGGAACATGAATAAGATCAGTAAAGGTGAAATAAATGGGATTAATTTAGGACTATGGCTAAGTGGTACACACACCAAACTCTGACTAAAACAAAAATGAAATAGAAACAAAACCAGGACTAAATCAGGATTAGGATTCATTGTAATATATCTCTATATCACTACCATTAAAATAGTCTGTGTACCACTATTGTGACTTACTCCACTTTTGAACCACCACTTCACCCTGTACTTTCTAAAACTATCCTAATGTATATTTTCTGCTTGGACCAGTGTAATCAAATGCTACATATACCATTTGTTTCCTAAATACAACCATTTTAAAAGACCTCCTAAACATTTCCCATCAGTGTTGCCTATCTTTACTGCCATTGTTGTGCTACAATTGTGCTTTGGTCAGGCTACATTGAACAGTACATCTCATCATCTTCAGTCCATATATAGCTGCAGTAGTAATAGCCTGTGGTACCGAGACTAATTTGAAGTTACTCTAAACTTGACAAAGACAAAGTGACTCTCTTATTGTCCGACCCAGACCAACAATTCTCCCTGTTGTCGCCTCATACGCCATCTATCACACCATGTATACCTAACCCTTTGTAACACAAGATTCAGAATTATTATTAAAGGGGCCCTATTGTGCTCAGTAGACATTTCTGAACTTTCTACCATCAAACATATGTGCAGTTCTGTTTTGTTTCAGTCACACATATTTTAGTATTATTTCCTGAGGTGGTGACTTTCTTGGGAACTGAAAATGCTTGGTTTCATTATTCTTTGTAGATAAGTGAAAAAACCTTATCTTGCTAGCACTGTACATTGTTTGCATGGGCTGCAGTAGGAAAGGTAAAAGCAAAATAAACGGGTTCATTTGTCTTTATACATACAAGGTACATACAACAAAATTGGAATCTGATTTAAAGTAAGTCCTGTAAGATAGGTGTGGCCAAGAGGCATGCAAAAACTTTTCCTAACTAATTATTCTAACCATTCCATATCTTTGGATGGTAGGCTGAAGCTGTTGTACCTGGAGAGAACCAATGGTAACACAGGGAGGCCATGCAGACTCCAGTCAGAAAAATGCTGGTCAACTTCGATTGTACACACAACCTTCTTGCTATGTCACTATGCATTTCAACATCAAATTTCTTATTTTAGAATTTGATTCCATTTAGCAGACTTAGCATACAAACACTTTTTTTTCTTAATTTATTTCACATACTCACAAGTTGGTTTAAACAGGTACAAAACAACTAGCAACTGGCTAGGCTGGTCACACTCTGGACAATGACTATTTGATGGCAACTTTGAACCACCAAGTCTCCTAACAGATTTTAAGCAAGTCAGCTAAATTTTCTTCTTATTTTTTTCTAAACTCTAACTCATTCTCATTCTCACACACGCACATGTCGATACAACCGCATTTGTAAGTCGAACCGTTCGGCCACAGTGAGACCGATGCCCTGTAATTACATTGAGCGACGGTGGGGAAACCATAATGACAAAGACACAAATAGAAATCCCGTATCAACACATGAGCCCAGATTGTTTCACTTGCCACTGTTTATTCAAGAGCATTTAGATTTGGTAGAAACCATTGTCCCCTCTTTCTGTAAATGTTACCATTACTGTGATTGGTTGATTGAGACCCTGGTTAAAATGTATTTGTGCAATGCTTTCACTCACAAGCCACATCAAAAGTGTTTTTCTGTACGGAGAAAGATGACTGTTTGATTTACATGAGGTACGTTTATTCTGTTACATTGAGTGAGTATATTTTTCAATAAATTGTACAATCATGGGTATTTTTTGCATATCACTATAAAAGGAACAACAATTTTTTGTGCGTATTTTGCATTTATTGGTGTCTTAATCGATCGATTGTAAGCAATTTTGTAAAGATGGTATTTGATGAGTCTGTGGTTTAGGAGGGACAGCAAGTTGTCAAATAATGGAGGTGGGTTCAATCTCTCCCTGGTTCATCCTGCCCTTGTGTAATTGGGCAAGACACTTAACCCACCTTGCTATGTGTGTGTCTTATGTGTCACTGTGATTGTGGTGTTGGTCGGAGGGTATGGCTGCCACGTCTCTGTCAGTCTGTCCTAGGGCAGTTGTGGCTCATAATAAGGACTTACACTTATAAAGTGCCTTTTTTAAGGTACCCACAGTGCTTTACAGTTAATTCCATTATTCATTCACTCCACATTCACACACCGATGGTGGTAAACTACTTCTTTAGGGCACACTGACAGACTTTTACTTCTTTTAGTGTATTGTTTGGTGAATTTAGATTCTTTGTTGTCTTATTCAATCAATGCTAAAAAATAATCAAATGTTAGGTTTAAGATGTTACTTTAGTTTTATAGTCTAATTTTGACTTCTACTTGTGCAATCCTATTTTTAAGTCACGTTACACCTATCTGAATACATTTTTGGCTTCTCTCCCCTCCTTTACTTCACATTGCCTGTTTAAAACATATTTATGCATTGCTTTCACTCACGAGCCCACATCAAAAGTGTTTTTCTGAGCGCCGGGGATGACTATTTCATTCACTCAGTATCCCGCTAAAAGAAAAATAACATATACAGATACCAATCAGCTTTGAATTGCACCACTGTTTGGGACCGGCTCAGGACACACATGCCCCTCTGTTTCACACAAGGGCCGCATTTCCACTATTTCGGTTCCAGCTGGCGGAAACTGTAAAATGGGCAGAAACTATGACACCTCGCTCGCTGGTATGAAAATGAGCGCTAATGCACCTCTTTCTGTGTGTATGTTGTTTTAGCGGCTAACTCGAGCTGCTTGTTTATAGGGTTGTTGTTGATGGTGCATGAGGCGAGATGACGTATGCAGTGAATGGAAGATTATTCTGGTCAAATGTACAGAGAATTTTCCATTTAAGGTCATGGTACAAGTGTAATGGAGGCAGGTGAGTGGCATTTAGCAGCGTTGAGGTCACATATAGGTCCAGGGTTAAGTATTTTTCCAATATTTTTTGAATTGTATGTAACTCAAGGGTCACAAAAAGAAAGCACAATATGACAAAAAAGGGGACAATTTGATGTGGACTAAACCAGTATTAAACCAGGTCTAAACTAGGATTAAACTGGGACTATAAAGAAGGACAAAACCAGTTGTAAACCATCTTTAAACCAGGTTTTAACCCGGACTAAACCAGGGCTACACAGGGGCAAAGGTCTATAAGCCAGGTTGAAAAAATATGTGAATTAGGTCTAAACCTGGACTAAGTAAAGTCTAAACCAGGACTGATCTAAACCTGGATTAAATCAGAAATAAACTAGAATTTAAGATCACTAGCCAGTTGACTTAACAAAGACAAACTTGGTGTACACTATGGAATAAAACAAAGCTAAACCAGGTCTGAACTAGGATTAAACCAGGACTGAAACAGGGCCAAATGTCACATGGACATCTAAAATCACAAGTACATGTGGGGTAATGCTCTATATCTTTCACTATTACTCTGATATTTAAGCTTCATTTTGAGGTCAGTCAGTTCAGGAATGTCAATCATCCTGGTTGCACACTTTGCAGGTGTTTTGTGGAAACATTCATTAAATTCTTACACACGACTTATAAAAGTGAGACCACCCATGAAAGCTTTATGGTTGTTTTTTTATAGAAACTGCACTTATCTTGTCAAGATGAACTGGGCACACATTTATTTGGAAAAATAGAGCAAAAAATGATCTACAAGACACAACCAAATATGTTTTCTTGTGAGACAAGATAGAAACTAAATAGATAAATGCATTAGTTGAATGTGTTTGTATCAGTGTTTTCCTTGAAAGTCTGGTTTCTTTGGTTTTGTAAAATGTAGGTCACAATAAAAATGATATAATGATCAGGTAACGTGAAACCGTTTTGGACAAAGACACCTTTATGTGAACAGGTCTAACCACCTTAAAAAAGAAGATATAGAACATAGCTGAAACAACTTTAATGGCTAATCCCTCGAGCTAATGCCATGGATTATAACATTTTGGATAATAGACTATATATACGCCTTTTCTTTATACCTTATCTGTGGTACTATCCCAGCTACTTTTGGGTATGTGGCAGGGTGCACCTTTGGCATTATATAACAAATTGCAGGGCTCCTTGGATGGTTTGCGTAAACTTGAGCACATTTTAAATTTTCCTATAGGATTTAGTGGTCCTATTTATCTAACCTACTTATCATCACCAAAGTTAATTATTGATATGGTTAATTCAACATGTGGATGTGTCCTTAAATGCACTCAATGGTGAAACTAGAGAAACTACACTCATTAAAATTTTCTTCTAACATTGTGTCCTGGTAATTTTACTGGCACCAGTTCAAAGAAGCACTTCACCATCGTCCCATATTTTATTGTGTTCAACTCTAAACTAGTGACAGCTCTGAAATTAAAGTGTTTAATAGGGCTATCATTAACACATGGTTGAGTGAGAAATAACAGAGAGGACATAAGGTAGATTGTGTAGCTGATACAGGTAATTTATAATGTGAGTTATGGTAATAGGTGCTGTCCTCCTTACATTTTTTGATTGATGACATGGTAAATTGCAGTATTTTTATTGTTACACTGTTAAGATTAAATATAGAGAAAAAGTTAAATAATTCTGAAGGCTGAATAAATGCTCACAATAAAGTTCCTTGAAATTTATATTGTCATTGAGAGCGACATGGTGCAAAGTGGTTAGTCACCTCACAGTAAGATGGTCTGGGTTTTGATTCCTGGACTAAGCAAGATCTTTTTGTGTGGAGTTTGCATGTTCTCCCCGTGTCGAAGTGGGTTTTATCAAGTTTTCCTTGGTTTATTCTCTTGCAAGATTTTCGCTCAATATCTGGAGAAAGGTCACTAAATGCTACTCTGGCCACTATACTAAGGATTGGTCAGTCAAATGCAGACAACAAATTTTCTTAGTGGAGAATAAGGTTTACCTTACCTTAGATTACCTTGTCAGTGGGACTTGAAACATGTGTTATTTTATGATGGTATGTGGGTTCTTTATGGCTATACAGATAAATACTAACATTTTGTATCACTTTGTGTCAAGGCAGGCTGAAAGCTGTCCTGTTTACATTCAGTCCTTATGGCAATTTTAACTAGCCAAATCACCAATACATATTTTATACATTTAAACAGCATTATGATCATAAGCCTACATACTGTACACATCAAACTAATGGGAAAAGCAGTATCCAACACATAAAATTTAAGACTAAAGACTAAAAAAGGAGGAAAGGAACATGAAATGAGTGTAATCCAAGACTAAAGTTTACCATTAATGGTGATTTAATCCTAATAATAATCCCAACAACTCTTAAGCGACACTATAAAGAACCCATGTACCACCTTTAGTCCCTGTGCCACAGATTGAAACCCACTGTATTCAACAATGCACTGACCAAATCTGTTTTCCAGTTTTGCGACACCACTTGCTCTGCTGTTGCCATTAACCCTGTGTGTTTGTTAGAAGCTATAAAAAAAACAAGTGATTTAAAAACACTGCCGTTGCTCAATGCCAATTGCCTAAGACACCCCATTCCTGGGACATGAATGCATGCCGTTGTTCCATATATAGTCCTCGCCCGCCACCATGGACCTGCTATTTGGTCTGCCATTTCTCAGGGCTGTGGGCTTCGCTAATGACTACTTTGATCGTGCTCAGGTCTGGCGCGGGTGTTTACGTGACCCCAGTAAAAGAGATTTGTTAGAGTTTTTTGGGATCTCGATGCTGTGGTGGTGGACACTGGAGTGACATGGACTTTATAGAAAAACCTTGACGCAACCACAAAAGGGTCATAACAACAGATTTTAGGTCAGAGTTGTGGATAGGGTGGGAAATACAAAAGAAAAAAAGAGAAAATGAAGAATACGGTCATTCGGTTTACATGGGAAGTTTATATGTGCTATGCTAGGTTCAATAAGAACTCCAAAGACCCATTGCTTTCTTTTTCCAACACACAAGCGCGTCATAAGCTACAATAGGCCGGCACTTTCCTTGTAAACTTTTTATATGAGGAAACAAAAGCAGCTGACAAACAAATTAGCCACCGACCTAAATATGTGCATACAGAACCAGTGTGCTGATGAGTTTTGTTTACACGTCTAACAGTGTTTTGGAGTC
>JAVQKG010246951.1:0-14078 GCA_036025885.1 Hypseleotris bucephala
CCCCCCCCCCCCCCCCCCCCCCCCCCCCCCCCCCCCGCCGGGGCAGGGGTTTGCGTTTCATGTAAATACGGCCGAAACAGCGTGTTGGGGATGAAAGGTGGAGTGGTGGATATGCAGAAGAAGGCGGTGCAGGCAGAATTACAAATGGTTGTCTGATTCTCAAAATGGATGTGAGCTCTACCCACACACAGGCTATTTTTCTTCTTCCCGTCTCCACGCACACTCATTTTTTTGCAGGGTAATTTTTATTTTTTTTACATTCCAGACTTCTCATGAGAAAATATTGATTATATAATTGGGCGGCTGCAGCAGCAACACTACAGCGGTGTTTAACCCAGACCCTTGCTTTTGTTGTGTGGCTTTTGAAAACTGCACAGATGTTAAAAGTGTCCAATTACCAGGC
This sequence comes from Hypseleotris bucephala, assembly GCA_036025885.1. NCBI lineage: Eukaryota > Metazoa > Chordata > Actinopteri > Gobiiformes > Eleotridae > Hypseleotris > Hypseleotris bucephala. The sequence goes on from JAVQKG010246951.1 coordinate 404, forward strand.
AACCCCAGCACCTCTGTTATTTTAGAAAATTTGAAAAATTATGAACTTTGTCCCCAAAACATCAGAAATAATAAAGCCGATGAGATTTTGAGAAGTGCAAAATAATAGTAATAGTAAAACATTATAAACATTTTTAGTAGCAATTCCCGGAAAGAATCTAAATTCACGATTTCATTTTTTTTGTGTGCTTTGAAATTGTGCTTGTTTTTACAGCAAATGCCTTGACTGTTGGTAGATAAAAAATCCATACCTCATTTGACAGATGTTTTGCAAGAGACTGTCAAAAAAATGAAAGGTGAAAAACTGGATGAGGGGCATATTGTTATGTTCAAAGCAGCAACTTCACATGCCCAATGTGTTTAGACTAGGTTTTGGGGTGTATAGGTATTGTCCAAAGATCATCCTAATACATTTTGCCTTTTAGTCTGCCAGGTCCAACATCAAACAAAGAATAAAGAGCGTAATGAAAACCTAGAGGAGAACTGAAGAGCTTTGGCTTGGATGTTATCTGTTATCCGTGCAGCCTACAGCAGCTCACTGGCAATAAGACGTGAAAGACTGAACATCTTGATTCCTTTACAGCAGCAATGAAACAAGTTGCTGATTCATCTCTTTTAACTAATCAAAGTTGCTTGGCTAATCTGTTTTCTTTCAACAAATCTACTTTCCGCCAGCTTAATCCATTTGTCCTAGTTAGCCGGCCGGTGTGTTAGCTAACCCATTGTCCGTATTTTAATCAGCTTTTTTTATTTAATCTGTGTGTTTCTAGCCTGCAAGCGGAAGGAGCAGGAGCAAAGCAAGATGGAACGCAACCAGGGCCCGAAGCGAACCCGGCTGGTGTTCACCGACCTACAGAGACGCACCCTCCTGGCCATCTTCAGGGAGAACCACCGTCCCACCAAGGAGTTGCAGGTCACCATCTCTCAGCAGCTAGGCCTGGAGTTGTCAACGGTCAGCAACTTCTTCATGAACGCTCGCCGACGCAACCTCAACAAGTGGGCAGACGAGGGCCGCCCATCCTCCACGGGGTCCTCGGGATCCAGCGTTTCCTCCTCCGCGGTGTCCTGCAGCACGGCGTGAAGATTGCCCTGGAAGCTCCGGCAAGGGGTGGGCAAGGGGGCACATAGACTGGTCTAAGGCAGAGATCAGCCGTAATAAATGTCCTCCTCGTTATTTGTAGGAGTGACGGAGCCAGCTATTTAGATGATATTAAGATGTATTGTTGAAGCATTTTTTTCCAAACCAAAGTCGATCGCTTCCTTGAAATGAAAGGGAGCGATGTACCCTAGAGTGATATGAATGCGGGATGTGAGATCCTGCCTTGTATAGTCCAAAGGGTGCCAAGATGATTTGACTTCTGGAGGAGTCACACCCTTACATAGACACCATCTCATTTGCATTATTTTGTAGATTAGAGATAATGAGGGTATCACAAATCAGGAGGAAGCATATTTTGGTGTACCTTCAAATCTATAGTCATCTCTCCAAATGTGAAGAATCAAGAGGTGCTGGAGAGTACCATTGTGTAACTTCTTTAATCAGAAGTGTTCACCATCATCCAAAGACGCAAATCCTCCCCAATATTATCCTGACTTTTTTTTTTCAAATCAAAGTAAAGGGAAAAGGCATTTTTATCATCCAGTTTTTCTGAATTTCTTAGCATGTGTTGTCGTGATGATGTTTCCCTGGACTGTATCTCGGTGTCTGAAGGCCTGGAATATCACGGGGCTTCTTGCCGTCAATCATTTCCCATCGACTCGTTCCTTTCTTGAATTAATCAGAGTTTTCAAGAAGGAACCCCATTACGTCATACCATTCAACGAAACCGAATACGTGAATGCAGGGAGAGAGCGCTGGAAGGAAAGACTTGTTGGTGCGAAACACTGAAGACACTGAAAGAGCTTCCATGTAAAAAAGCTCAGCCATTTTTTTGTGTCACATTTAAGCCAAAAAATAAGGAAATATTTCGCCAAATGTTTCAGAGGAAAGAGTTACATCTGACATAGTGTATAGTGATGTTGTCGTATTTTTTTTCATTTCCAAGAACTCAGCTATACACCTCTGCTCCATTGCAAAATCTTTTTTTACAGATGTCTAGAAAATGTGAGGAGGAATGTGATTCTTTCCGCTCGTTTTGTAAAGATTTCAAGCACATCGCTCTATTTATAGAAACACGTTGGAAGAGCGAGGCGGTTGTTTTAGCCTTGCCAACGTCACTTTTTTTGTTCTTTTTTGGTCCATGAAGGAAAGGCTTTAACATGCCTCCTTATAGCCAACTGAACCAAGAACGTTTCGAATGCAATTGCTGATCTGATCAACGTATTTATTACTGCATTTGGGTATTTATTGTTTTTTGATTCATTTCCTCGCTATTTATTTGGTTATTTATTTATGCTATCTATATACTGTAAGTATTTATTTAACAATGCTCTGTATGTCTGTGTGAAAACTGAAGACTTTTTTCTGATGGGCACTTTTAGCTGTAGAATCCCATCATTATACCAAAGATAAACATTGCCTCCCTGAATGTACGGCCTGAATCCCCAATCCCTGTCCTTACCCTTCCACTCAGTGATGTTATGTATCTCTTAACTGTAAGGCCTGGCTGTTTTTGTTTCTTGTAGAACTATGGGGATTTCAGTCTTGCAACTGTCTCTACGGTCAGCTCTTAAAATGCCAAGGCCAAAGCTTATTTGAATGTTGTGATAATAATAATATATTGAATATTAGTGTCAATGATGACAGTAATAATGACGACAATGATGATGTGGCATCCAGTAGGTTCACGGGTTGATTGCAAAGTTCAGACCAGTGCCATCTGGCAGTGTGTTTTGAGTGTCTAGGGACCCACTTAGTAGTATCTCTATCTAAAGGCCCTTACCGTCCTTTGGGGTCGCATACAAACAGGCATACTGCCCGTCTGCCTGGGGGAATGCATTGTTGTGACCCCTCTCCATTTGCCCACCTGACTACCACCCCACCAGTCCCCAGTGCGGTCCCAGCTCTGGCGTCTATGTCAAGCTCAATGTGATATCCCTTGTCCTCCACATGCCAAATCCTTTTGCCAGTTGTCTCAGTTCCCAAAGTGTTTTTGGGGGGTTTAGTGTTGATCTTCTAGGGTTAAAAGTGTTTAAAAGCTTTAACAGGTCTTGGTCAGGTTTTTGTCTAAGGCTTCTTCTGAGGGTCTAAGTTGGCCAGGATTGCCTTTCGAGTAAGATAAATTAAAAGTTGCTCTTTTCGCTCCTGTTCTAGATCCAACATTTTGAACAAGGTCCCGGGCATCCGCTTAACATCGATGCATTTAACTGTGGGACCAAGGATTCTGAGATTTACTAGGCTCAGTAGATTGGCCCTGTGATTAGACCTTTAGGCAAGTGCATTACAGTGTTAAAATTTCCTCCAATGACTTTTTAAAGGGGTTACTATGCCCCTGAAATTATTCTCTTTAGGTAGCTCTTGAGGTAAAGCTTGATCTTAACTTAACTCTTGCAACTAACTCTTGATGTACTAGCAAAAGTAATGTTTTTTTGACCAAATCTCCCAAAACTCACTTTTTTGCCCCCCTGCCAATTTTGCCAAAGTGTGGCACGTTCTCATAGTGTCTTTTTCTGCTCTCCTGTCTTTAGCGTTGGAAGAGGGGCGGATTGCCAGGGCCCCCTTCACAGTGTGCACTTGAAAGACGGGCGGTCATGAAAGAGGCCATCGACTTTTTCACAGACTTCAAAGGGGAGGCTTTTTTCATCCTGTCTCCTCTCTGGGTATCTGGTCTAGGGTCCGCTCTTGGCCAGACCTGTGGGCTTTAAGGGGCATTCAGAGGGGGCAGGGGGAGATCAGAGAGGAGGCTGAATCACCAGAATGAGCATAGGGGCAGGAAAGTGGGGAGGGAGCTGGGTTTTATTGGAGGAACAGGAGGTGTCGGGAGTAGTGAGGCATGGAGCAGAATTAAACTTTAATGAGCAACAATTGTAAGCATGCTGAGAGTGGAGGGAGGCAGTTGTGGGGATGTGCAGCCAAATCTATACAGGGGGGTAAAAAATTAAAAATAAAAGAGCTTGGAGGCTCCTTTGCCGACCCCTGCTTGCTACTGTCATTGTAAGGCAAGGTGACACCTTTCAGGTCTGCCTTTGTCTCAGACATAGGAGACTAAAATGGAGACAGGGCTGTTTGTAGTAAGCCACCTTATGCCCCATTTCAAACAGTGGAGGGCTTCATACATGGAGAGGTGAGGCATAAGACTAGTGACTCCAGTTGGCTGCTGCAGGTGCGCCACAATAACATTAAAACCTGCAGCTCCCTCTAGTGGTTTGTAAGGTTGTAAGAACTGACTTTGAGGCAGGGCCATAAACTGAGAAGGAGAATTATTCAGACAAATGACAAACAGTTGAGGATTCTGTGTCCACAGTAGGAATCACTCAAATTTGAAGATCACTTAGAGTTGATCTACCCACTGTAGGAGTAAGAAGTGATTCATATCTGGCTTTCATTAAAAGACCTCAAATCACACTGATGTGCTGGTCAATTCATGTGTCATTATAGACAAAGAAAATACATTGAACTGTACTTGTGCTTTTTATGTCCACACAAATGCAATGTTAGAAATTATTTGAAAGCATTGTTTCAGCCTACCTGTATAGTTTACATTTTAGGCAGGAAGGTGAGACATGATTCCAAAGAGCTGGCCACTTTTAACTAAAAATAAAATTCTAGGTTCGAACTGTGGGGATTTTAACAGAATAGCAGATAATGTATACTTTATGTTTTACACTAAAAATACAAAAAAAAGTATTTTTTGATAAACCAAAAAGAACAACCAAAGATTGATGGGTAACTGCTGAATGGTTCTGTTTCTAAGGGAAGTTTTAGCAGTTCCCTATCAGAGCTACCGTAGCACTCAGAGGATTCAAAAGAGCACCAGTGGGTTTCCCTGTGCTTGGTATTTATGTGCATAAGACAGTATTATGTTGGAACTGAGAAACTGACATGAGGCAGTGTCTATAGATGGAAGTCTTTTGACTGTGATCCCCATTGTCCCGTTTGTCCCCCGTCCTCACCCTATGTGTACATGAAGACTTTACCCATCTACCTCAACTGTGTGCGATGTTGTGTGGCAAAGATTTCCTTAACCAAAGAAACCATCCTGTCAGGGTGTCTGTCTGTCTATCCTATCTATCCTGTCTTTCCATACGTCTCTTCATGCCTTTTAGTCCAAACCAAATGTGCTGGAATCAATCTGTTACAGGAGCCGAGTCGGCCCCGTCCAGCCAAAGGTCCAGTATGATAGTGTCCCATTGATTCATGTTCTGTATATAAAGAAATCATTCTCAAGACCAAAAAAGAAGGAGGTGACAATCTAAGCAAGGAGGTTCTTGCTGTAATCAACGTTGCCTATTCCTTGTTTTTCCGAAATCATGACTTGCTGTGTAAGTAAAGCCCAAAAATTAAGCGATCATCCAAAAATTCAGAGGAGACAGGAGCTATTTTTCCACATTTGTAAGCCACCCCTTCCACCTTTTTTTTTTCAAAAATGTTTAGTGTAGATGAATATCTGTTTGATCCCACTGTTGTAAGTAGGAATTAATGAAATCCATAAGAAACGCTTTAACTGGGGAAGAGCTGAGGGAAATATTATATTTGAGCGAGTCGGACTTTCCTCAGCTCGACCTCGACCCACCATGCTTTATTGTGCCATTCTCGTTCATGTGTTAGACTTACTAATGAATGTGGCTAACCAAACCAAAGGCTTTAAAAAAGATACACAACACTTTAACGTCAATCATGGTGGGACATTTTGTATCAACAACTAAAGAAAATCCCTTTGAATACCTCATGTGAAAATTGTTTGTTGTGATGTTGCACTAAAAAAAATAAAAACGACTCATTTGTAACCCCACCTCGTATAGTGTTGACTTTTTTCAGAGCCTCGGGGCAAAGGGGCAGCATGTTCAAGGTTTAAAAGGCCGAACACCACACTAGTGTTTTGAAAAGGTCACCATTTTGTACTTTTACTCCATAGCCTGCCCTACACCTTTACACATAGTTTTGCCATGAACTTTGATTTCTCCCTCCCCATTATCAACTCAGTACTGTACTATACTTTATTACAGAAAGTTGATTTATGGCTACAACAAACACATAACATCTAGTATTAGCACCATCTAGTTTAAGGCTATATTAAATCACTTAGACCAAATGTGCTCTTCTCTAATAAACTAGTATGGCATGCATGAGATTTGTAGAAAAACTAACTATACCTTGTTCATTATTCTCACAATTATGCATTAATGTGTCAATAGGCTACCTCTGTTTTAAGTTAGTTAGCCATAGCCGTCATTATGTAAGCAAATAGCTATACAATGATGTAGCCTTAACTTGAATTAACATGTATGTTAAAAACAAGCACTCAATCACATGTGCTTTTCTCCTTTGACAAATCTAAAAATTTGATCTATTTTTCATATCAGTTCAGGGTGACTACTTAATCGACATGCAGGCACCTTTTCCATTATTCCCATGACCCCTACAAAGTGCCCTACACTACGGAGTGACTTGATTGGTCTTGTATGATTTTGTTTACATTCCTGCTCTGAGGGACAGAAACTAAATTATTTACTTTAAATGTGATCATGCAAAATGCCAGTTTCAAATAAAAATGCTGTTCAAACTAAAATAAACAGACTATACACAGTAAAATATCTTATCTTGTAGAATTTCAAACATGTATTTAATTTTCAAATGTAGTTAGCTAGCAGCAGGCATCAATCGATCATCGCGTTAATACAGCACTGGTTCTAATAATGGTTTTCAGGAGATTAAAGTCATCCATAATCAAGGCGCCTTTAAACTCACATAGTAAAACTCTCAATCACACTGCTTATTAATGGCATTCTCAGGTTAGCAGCTCTCACAACATTATTGACTGCTCAGAAAATCAGTCCATTAATAAATTTACTCTACTTGATGAAAGCTTTGGGAGGAATAAAAACACAAGCAGCCGCCTAACGCTAGACAATGTTAAAGGATCTTAATGTATAGTCGGCATGTCACGTCAGCATGTCACGTCGGCATGTCACGTCAGCAGCGCGCCGGTCAGAAAGATCCACCAGACACATTATTGATTTTGCCGTTGCTTCTGTCGTAACATGTAAAAGCTAAATTGACCAACACACCAATTTCCTCAGGAGTCAATGGAAGCGTTTGAGGTAGTTTTTATGGCAAATTTAACGAGTGACAAACCTGATGCCGGTCATGTAAAAATCTGATATCCGCTTCCATCAAGTGGAAAGACAGGGCCGATACTGGTCTACTCAGGAGGTGAGGTGAAGTAGTGGGTTTAACTAGGCGTGTCGATGACAGCAGGTAATGCTTTATAGGAACAACTAATTTATTTTATGGTAATATTGTTTGGACATACAGTATGTATTTTATAAGCATAATGTTCCTATCCTGCAAGTCAAGTATATTACCCACAAGTTCTTCATGCACTAGAATGACCTATTGTAATAGTAATACTGTGAGCATGTGATTTGAGCTTTATGTAATTGCTAGACTTTGAAACGCCAGTAGAGGGTACTTGTGGTCTTTCTGAAAGGCCTGCATGATAGATGAGAAGCCAAATCATGACTTCTAAAAAAAAAACACACTCACTGTACTCTTCATGCAAGATCATTTTGGCTTCAAATGTGCTTATTTTCATTTTCATTGGGAAGCATGCAATTTAACTACACTGAGAAAGAAGGAAAAAGTTGGTTTTCAAAATATTGATTATTACAGTATTTATTTGAAATTAGAGTGACTGAATAGAAAGACTTGTTGAATTATAAGTATAAGAGAGCACTCATAGTACATTCACTCATTAACTGATGAACTTTTAACAAAGATTTAACAAATCAGAACATTAAGATTGTTATTGCTCCTCATTATGTGTATCAGCTTGCTTAAACTGTTACTGGGGGTAGAATGCATCTGAAGCTATGCCACACATGTTATTCTTGTTCCGTGCAATCCGAATATATCCTTGTTCTCCCCAGGAAGTTCCCCAACTACAAATGATAAAAAAATCAAATTACAAAAATGATTTTACAAATTATGAACAAATCAGAACTGTAATTTCAGTGTCCAGCCTGTATTGTATCGTGCAGCTTATTTCAATCTGTGGTAATGCAACCATAAGAGAGTCCCTTCCACTCTAGAATTCTGCTGTGGAGCATAATTCTTGTATTTAAAACAGGGGACACACTAGCAGCAGGCTAGGTTCTGTGTTTTAACCCTTGAGCTCAGAGTAAACTAACCAATTCTTAATTTAGGTTTCCTGTGTAGCTTTCACTTCCATGTTTCAGTTCTTACTACTCTTTTCACTGATCAAGCAGCAGGTCCTCTGTGTAAATATATAGGCCCGATGTGAGTGGTAAACCTCACCTGTTTTTCACCAGCCAATAGTCCTTTCCAGCATCTGTGCCATAACCTACAGCTAGAACTGCATGGTCCACCGCATCTCCACATCTCATCAACACTCCTGTGAAACAGCATTTTCATCAGTGATATATTTACAACATAATTCATCAATGGACGTAATATATACATAGTTTTACTTGTAATAAAAATGATACAGTAGGTTTATGTAATTCTGCTTGATAAAACAAACCTATCATACCTGATCTGTAGAACTTAAAGCCAAGCGATGAAGAATCAACACCCACTGAGATGGGTCCAACTGTAGCAACCGCCTGCTTCAGAGCATTCTCATTACCTCTGGCCACATAATAGTACTTAGAGCAGGTAGCTGCTCGGTAAGAAGGCTTGTACTGACAAACACAATCCTGAAGAAAGCATAATGTAATTTACATTAACAACAGTCTTCACCTTTTAAAGTCATGTTTGTTATTGACAAATGTTCAGCCTGCAACTTATTGTACATGTGGCTAAAGAGTGAATTTTGGGCGTAGTAGTGTTTTCTACACTGTATTTCTTGTGTATATTGCAGGAAGTGAAGCCATGCCACTTCCATGAGTGTCTATGAGTCTGTTTGGGCTCAGTGCTGGCCTCCTCCTCCACACTCTCCACAGCAGGCCTGAGGAGAAACATGTTGTCCGCTCTGATTATTTTATTGTTGCTCTAAAGAGACATTAACAGCAGACCTCAGACTTGTGAAAGTGTGGTTCTGTCTACTGCCTCAAGCTTCACACTGAACTTCAGTTCACTGCTGTTGGTCCACCCACGTCGTCTGATACTGTACACGGATTAGTTCACTATAAACACAAGTTTGCACCTGATCCCAAAGCCTGACCATTACAAAACAGCAGATTGTTTTAAATTATACTAAATCCCAGCAGCAGTGTTTGTGCTGACACTGCGTGACTTCTGACCATGGCTTACTCTCATAGAGTTATGGAGTTAGGGTAGCCTTTAATAAGATCTTACCTTGCCTCTATAGGGGTAGGAAGCTTCAGAGGCAATCCCCCGGTTATCAATTACATACTGAAAGGCCTTATTGGTGTATCCCCCTTGGCATCCTTCGTTGCCATATCTTCTTGAACAGTCCACCAGGTTTTGGGGGCTGAGGTCCACCAGCTTCCCTGTAGTCTTGGCTAACAGACCCTCCAGAGCCCCCGCAGTACTGAAGGCCCAACAAGATCCACAGGTGCCCTGCAGAATGATCAAAAGACCAACATCACACATGTACTCTACTTACTCTACTACACAAAATGCCACATATCAAGGCCTTAAAGCACGTTATGGGCAAAGGTGTTCCCACGTGTTCATGTCATGTCATGTTCGTTTTCTGTTTATAGACCAAAATGTATAGACTACCTCAGGAATTAAGTTGATGAGTATGTCTTTTGTGGTGTATTTTCTCTCTCTTTACAAATTTGCAATTGTTTTCTGTGTGGAATTTGCATGTACTTCCTATGCCTGCATATGTTCCCCCTGCAACTAAAAACATAAACAATAGGTTTCCAATTGGGGCCTGAGCTCCCTGTAATTATAGGATTCTTAATCTCAATGGTGACTTCTTGGCAATAATATGTCTTCTTCTGTCATGGTGATAAAAATAGAAGAGGGCTGAAACAACTAATTTAATTAATCCTGATTAATCGATAACTGAAATAATCGTCAACCAATTTAGTAATCGAATAATTGTTAACTGGAGTATACAGATTCTAAAACATGACATTTGCTGAAAGAACAAGCCACACAGAGCAGGAATTAAGCCAAAACAGTACAAAGAATATATCGATTTTGCAACTGTTTTTGTCTGTAAATGTGCTCTATCCAGAAGTCCTCAGGTGCAAAGTTTTAGCTTCATCTGCTTCAAAATTAATATAATTAATAAATAATTAATAATCGCAAAATCATCGTTAGTTGCCCTACAATAGAATTGTGATATGAAGTTATGAAAATCAAGCTATTCTGACATACGTATGTGAGGCATATCACATAGGATTCCATTCAGATGGTGTTTAGTCGATCTTCATACTACTTACATTTGAAAACCTTGGCCCTTGACTTGCGCTGTGTGAAGCTGTGGAATATTTGGCAGCACTTGAATGTCTATAGCCTGAGCCAGCACATGGTCCAGTGAAGTAGGAGAGGTTAAAGGACCACCAGACTCTTTGGGAATTTGTCAATTTAAGTTTTTCATGTTAACACAGAAGCCAGGCCAGAATCAATACATGTGTCTCTGGTTGAATGATACTGGTCTGAACAACACCAGTTGATAATAAGTGTGAGGGGAGATTCTTGTTTAATACAGAGTGGGAGGTCTGCCCAAGAGAACTGTAGCAACAAATCAACCTGATGCAACTTTTGCCCCTGACTGACTTTTTAGATTTTAGCTGCAGCGCACTGATGCACTAATGTAATGGACAATGAGTAAATATAATCAGCTTTAGTCAAAGATACAAATCTTAACTTGTAGGCAAGGGCATCTATTTCAGCTTGAAGTCCCCAGTGGAGTAACCCTTTCTGTAAAAAAGTAGACTAAACTAATACTATGTACAAAAATGTTTTTAAAAGATCTACAATATGTTGTGATGACCCCACAATATTATACAGGGGTGGGTTGTTTTTTTTCTATTTTAAATGTTTATTATAGCAGTTGCGGTTATTTGAATACAGAAATACAGTAGAGCGCGTGGCCCTTATACTGAGCCTGCGGTGCTCGTCTTGCCATTGAGAATTTGAATCCGGCTCACGACAGTTTGCCAAATCTCACTCCCCAGAAAATCCAGAGAAAACAAGTATTAAATCACAGGTACTTTTGCCACCCTGGCCAGTGTTACACAAACATATATAACTGTTCTCATTACATCTCTAATAAGATCAAATTACCTAAACTGAAATTTGTAGCTTGTTTTCGGAGTTTTTACCTGGTTCTTAACCTTGGTAACATAGCCCTTTTTTCTCCAGTCCACACTGTCTGGTATGTCAACATCTTCTGAAATGAGTGGGGATGGCGCCCCCTTCTGGTCAGTGGAAACCCTCAGTGTGCCATAGAACTGACTGAATTCCTCTGCAGTCTGTAAGGACAAAACTAATTAGGAATTGTTTCAGTTAAATGACTATACTGTACTATAGACTAAAGCATTAATGTGTGTTACCAGGTCTCCCAGGTGGTTCATGGCCAGAGTGTAGCTGTGAAGGTCCATAGATGCCTCCAGGTTGTGTGTGTTGATGTACACCAGGTTTTTCTCCCACATTGCTCTGCGGCCAATCTCCTCAGTCTATGACGCACATGAAAAATAATTATTCTGTCAATATTTTATATAAAACTCATAGGATCAAGTCTGTAGTTGCCTTAACTAACCCACTTCATGTTTCAATACATCCATAAATCTCCTCTTAGGACGTCCTCTATGCCTTGACATCCTTTTCCCGCATATTCAAATCACAAGATGTTCAAGTTCATTTCAAAACAGCAGAGACTATTGGCTGCACCATAATCACAGCAGCCTTAAACCTAGTTGGGCAAAATCAGGATAATTTTATTAAAATGTTTGGCTTTTACGCTGTCTCATTGTCAATCTCTTGCATTTGTTGATATCTATAGATAAGGACTGCACATTGCTTTTAGTAGTCCGTAGTCCAATCCTGTGATTCTGTGTTAACCACAATATGTCTGTAATGTTTTGAGCAACAGTATCATGAAGTCCGAGATATTTTAAAATAATAAAGTATAAATGTTTGTGTTGCATATTAACTGCACGACAGACACACCTCGTTGTGGTATTTCTTATCGTAGGTCTTCTTCCACAGCTCCCAGTGCCTGTCCAGTCTTGAGTCAAACTGAGCCAAAACGGTGGCACAGAGGACCACCATCAGCCAGCCACCCACCATGAGACCTGCACATATATGAGCCATTCATTATCACAACTTTGAGACTAAATGAAGGTTTAGGTTCAGAAATAAACTTTTACTACTTTGTTTTGCTTTTGTTTTTGACAGCCAAAATAGTAATTTTAAATGACTAGGTTTTTAGTTATTACATTATTAATTAGGCTATGTTTGTGTAGCCTACTGTACTGTCTAATGTCCAAAATAAAATATCTTCTCAATAATATGACAAGAACAGGACTAACGACTAATCATTTAAGCTACGGTAAGCTCCTTTTCCCTGGTAAAAAAGAAAAAAAAGAAAACGTTCTCCCAATAAAACCGGGTCGCTTACTGTGTTTAAAACACTTATATCCATGTTAACATACCTTACATTAGCAACATTAACTTTATACTTAACTCGTATTAAAATAGTTTCATTTCATATTAGCTACATCAAGTGCGGGATGTCCCCTGTCAACCGTAGTCCAGACATCCTATTCTATCTCTATTCCCAAAAAACACAACTCAAAGTCAAAAATGAAAGTAAAAGTACATTTTAACTTACGCTTAACGTCAACAAAGTTAAACATGTGGCGATAAGCAACTTCATTTCAGTGTATTTGAGCCTAACGTTTAAGTTTAGGTCTGTCAGCCTTACCTTTCCAAGTTAGATTCATCGTCGCTGTGGCTTAGTTGGTCAGACGCGGGAATCTGCTCCTCTGAAGTCGGTTTGTCGCGTGAAGGGGCGCGCGGTTCCTCTTATCAGTGCAGCGATGAGGAAGGTACATGAATGATACGCCTTAATATTTAAATATCAGACGACCAATGGAAGAATTTTTGTTTATAGGCTATATCATCTATCTACTGTAAAAACCCGTTTTATTCTTCCAAGAAATAAAAAAAATCATTAAATATTTTCAACAAATTTTACAATAAAAGTGTATGCTCTCACAAGTTACTGTGGGTAATCACAGAGCAAAGTCACAGAAATTTAAATGGGAAAGCTGAAAGGGACAATTTAAAGAACACTTTTGATTCTGAAATGAACTTGTGTCTCAAGACAGGTAAAATGAGCATTTCTAAATATATTTTTTTATACTTTATTGATCCCCGTGGGGAAATTCATTCTCTGCATTTGACCCATCCTTCCTTCAATGCCACTTGGGCAACTTGTCTAGAGCAGTGGGCTGCTGCCGGGGACCCATCTCCAGATATTCAGCCAGGACCTTGGTTATGATGTACCTAGCTGGAGGATTTTATGTTGCATGTTTTAGGTTGATGGGGGAAACCGGAGTGCCCGGAGAAAACCCACCCAGGCATGGGGAGAAACATGCAAACTCCACACAGAAAGGCCCTGGTGCCC
>JAVQKG010246958.1:0-23242 GCA_036025885.1 Hypseleotris bucephala
TGTGGTCCTCATTGACTTTTTTGTTCAGTAACATGACAGGGATGGGTGTACCAAAGGACATTTGTCTACAACAAACACAAACTAACTTTTGAGACACCATTATAAATTTGTAGGGGGCACCAGAGAGCCAATTTTAAAGATAGCACTTGTATTGATATACCATTACATTCAGCTCATCATTGCGCACAACTGTTACATTGGGTCCAAGCCAATACGACAATGTTTGTAAAAGTTACATACGTTTTTATACTTCTAAAAATGGCCGCTTCTTTAAGAGCTCGTCATGACCACACCCAAAGACCTAGAAACACAATTTGGATAACTTTTAATCTCAGAGATCTCCACATGATGTTCAATAAGTTTGGCACCCGTCTGATGAAAACTCTAGGAGGAGTTTGGTAAAATACGACACCAAGTTTTGCATCTTTGATTCAAAATGGCCGACTTCCTGTTGAAGATAGGGCGTGGTCACAAGATACTTTTTTGATCAGTGGCACATGATGGATATGTCTACCAAACTTAATGTAGTTATAATTTTTTTTTCTCCCCATTGACTTTTTGGGGCGTGGTTATGCTAATGCTGTGATAGGGTGGGGTCCTCATTGGCTTTTTTGTTCAGTACCATGACAAGGATATGTATACCAAAGGGCGTCTGTCTAGGACAAACTAAATTTTGAAACCCCATTGTAAATTTGTAGGGGGCAGAGATCCACATTTATAGATATCAGTTATATTGATATATCATTACGCCCAGGTTATCATTGCGCACAAATGTTACATTGGGTCCAAGTCAATACAATGTTTGTAAAAGTTACACAGGTTTTAACCTTCTAAAACGAGACACTTCGTTAAGAGCTTGCCACGCCCACACCCAAGGACGTATAGAAAAACGGTGAACAACTTTTGATCCCACTGATGTCTGACACTGACCAAGTTTGGAGTCTGTCCGATGAAAACCCTAAGACTAGTTTGTTAAAGTCCGAAGGCTATATTTTTGGAGTCTCAACTTTGAACCAAAATGGCCGACTTCCTGTTGGGTTTAGGGCAGAGCCATAATGTAATTTTTTACTTGTCCTGACATGATCTATGTTTGTGCCAAATGTCATTTTTCTACGATCAAGAAAATGTGAGGAGGGCTCCCTCAGGCGCAATGTATTTTGACTTTTCCAGGGGCCGCTACCGAGCCATTTTTCAATATTTTTTTGGGGGGGACTTCATTTCCATACATTTTTTACCGACCTTGAATTTTGTGCAAAGTTTCCTGACTTTTTGAGCATGTTTAGGGCCTCAAATTTGCGATTTATTTGCAAAAAAATAATCCTGAGCAATTTCAGTATGGCCCGGCGCTGGCCTCGGCTCAGGCCATAACTATTACAATGGAGTGTTCTGGGGCAGGTCCAGGAGAGCTGTGCAGCCAGTCAGCATTCAAAGTTTAAGGGGCCCGGTGTCAGGAGGCAGACATATTGATAGCTTTGTGGTCAACAGAAAAAAGACACTTAGCAACTATTCCTTAGGGTCCGAGATGTATTTCTGGACCGTACGGAGGGACCCAGAGACGTTTAGAGCGATGCACTGAGCTTCTCCAGTATCAGCTATAAACAACAGCTCCATCGTTCAGCCGAGTCACAGGAGGGGATTAAACCACTTGTATAAAACGGTGCAAAATATACACACCTTTCAATTCAAAGCATGAAAAGAGATCCTGCATAAACAAAACAATTTATCAAAACAATATAAACCATGTTACTGTGGAGTTACAGTTCCATCAGATATAAAGATATAAACGATAGGTAAGATTCACGCTAATCACTGTTTTGGACCAGCTGTACACTTCTTGTGCTTCAATAACATAACTCTTTATTGCATTACTCTCATCTTTCCAGGATGAATATATTTATGAATATGAGTATTTTAGTATGGTTTCTTCATTTACTTTTGCTATGTGAGATGTATGAGCGATGTGTGGTCTAGAGTAGCCTTGACCTGTCCTGGTCTGACTCATATGAGCTGCTGATACCATCACTGACATGATGGTTATGTAGGTTCATGTAAATGTTACCATCGCCTCAGGGCAGACTCAAACATGTTGGACTCAAAGACAAACAAATGCTCTCAGATCTGTTGAAGATAATTTTATTGCCTCCACTGTTTGTGCCATTGCTGCGTCGTCCGAGTCAAAATATCACACTGTCCGCCAGTCGACTCAGTATGAGACACAAGTCGCACTTGGAAACTTGTCCCTCTCCTCCCCAATCCCTCCTTCACCCCCAGAATGCAATAAATGTCCGGCCATCATTTATTTTAATTCACTCCCCTCTTGCACAGATGAAATGGATTTGTAACCTTGTAGGACAAGGACGTGCATGCCGTCTGCCGTCAGTTGCTGAGTTATTCTCTATTCTTCTAGCATCGGGGCAGAAGAAGAGGGAGTGGGCGAATGAGCGGCGAGAAAGAGGCCCAATGATGAAGAGAAATAGTCTGGCATGCAAATTGCCGGCTGCCATGTCCAATGAGGAGGCCCGGCCGAGACTGTCGCCGTAGAAACTCTGGACAGGGTTAACAAGGCTGAGGGAGAGACAGAGAGAAAGAGACATGCAGTCCAACCGCGTCTGGAGCGGGTGATTTATTCTCCAAATCAAGGCCCGATGAGTGGGTTATGGCTAAACTAATGAGAGACAGTGTTTAGGGGACGACTAATTGGACGTGACCAAGTGGCAGAATGCTAACAGGCAGGACGAGATGGAGTTCAGGTGGCGGACATCAGTCTTGCAACAAGCGGGGCAGTAAAAATAGCAGTAGCCGGTGTTATTTGGCACAATTTACAGACAACCTTTCTCAGCCCATTGAAGGGAAGCATAAATAGATGACATTTTAGTTAGTCCTTTATTAAGTTATAGTCAGATTGATACTTGTGTCGTTCGAATCAGCAGGGTTACACATTTACAGGGAATACATCTGTGTTTTGTGAATCGTGCAATGATTATCTTTTCAGTGTTGCATAGATGTGGAGTTGACAGGTGGTCCAAAAGCTTAGCTCAGCATTGAGACAAACTTGAGAGATTCTGGACTGCCCCCAGTGGCCACTAGAGGGTAGTATTTAACTACAGCCAGCATTTCATATTTTAAGTCATATTTGCCTAATGCTCACTAGTTTTATGATGTTGTTGAGTTTAAATGTTGTACTCTTCTAAAGATCATAAACAATAATGGCATTGATAACACAATCCCCTTGCATTATCCTACAGCAGCTTATTTAATTGAAGGTGATTTCAAGTGTATTTTGAAATCTGTATAGAGCAGTATGGTGTTGTCATCTTTATGATAATGTTTAATTTGGGATATAAAAAGGACAAGGATAAAAAGGGACGTTCATTTGATTTAAACTTTTAAATTAATATTTAAAGACAACTGCAAAAGGAAACAAAAGTGAACCAATGAAAACAAGGGAGAACACAAGCTCAGCTTTCTCTCACCGCTTTTAAACAAATATCCAAGTTACACAGGCTCTGAATATAAAAAAAATACCTTTATATTTTCTAATATATAATATGGTGCACTTTAGGAAATTCAAAACTTTACAGACATTTTCTTGTGAATAATCAAATTAATTGAAGAGCAACAGTTATTTTTATTTAGATCAGCAGAACATAATGAAACAAATGTACAATAACAAATAATTACAACTTTGAGAATTAAAGAAAAACGTTTCATTTAATAGCGTGCATTCATGTTAATCAAATTCATGTCTTTACAGTGGACTGAACAAGCTTATCTTTCCTAATATTGAGATTATATAAAATTTATTTTGACATTTGCATTGAGTTGAAAAGGCATGGGGCATTCCTATCCTCATACCTTTTCCACATGTAGACTTTATTCAGTTAGCGTCTTATTGCGGTGTATTTTAGCATCAATGCTCTTTCCTTTGTGTTGAATGCAGATGCTTTCAGCGATGACATCTCCTTTGTGTGCGTCGACTAAAGAAGACCTTGGAGATGTTTGCGTTGCATCCATTTGATCTCAGCCGCGTCCCTACCTCTTATATTCCATGAGTGCAGCCGGATGCACATTGGAAATGAGTTCGGACACAAATGGGATTAATGCTTGCGAGACATCTCCTCAAGCCTTTCCACCTGTAATGCTGTTTGTAGATGCACTAAATGAGATGCCACAGCAGCTGGAGCAGAGTTGACCATGAATTTGGTTAAGACTATGGGGGAATCTGGCTTTAATACCAACATGTGTTTAACATTCTAGATTTACATGTGTATATGTATATGTATATATATATGTATGTATGTATGTATATATATATATTATACCAGAAAAAAAGGCTTGGAGGTTTTTGGATTTATAGTAAAAAAATATTTTATTGGTTTAGGTTCAATTTAGACCATGGCGGGATAAATACAATTATAGGGGGCTATTTCTTGTGATGTAATAGGATACACTGCTTCTGAAGCGGGCCTGTACTGGGCTGCTCTGTGACCCTCAGCCCGGCAGCTCCCGGTGGATCCACAACATACCCAAAAAAACAACATGGGAAATGTGATTACACGCTTAGCTAATGTAAGGGAATCTCATTTGTTTGGTTGGCCGTTTGATTGTGTCTTTCTGCACCAGCAAATACAATAGTGCAATATGTAGATAAGGTTGAATACCCTTCAGTCATACTGTTGCCACTGACTTCACAAATGCTGCTTTCTTTGACTTTTAACTTTGAAAACCAGAAGTTCTTTTGTATTTTAGTGCATAGACATTAGTGTTCATATTATTTAAAAAAATGATAGTTTAGTACAATCGTATTTGTACATCCCACTGTCTAAGACTTTTGTGCAAGAAAAAAAAAAAGTTTGAATGATACACTACCCACACAAACCAGGAAGTTTGCTCAGAGGTCTTGCGTTGAATTCCTTTTCTTTTAACTAAATTGTGATTTTTATTTGAATAAAAAATATATACTATATATATATTTATTAGGTATCAGCGTGGAAGCATATGGTTAGTTGTAAATTGTCTCTTCGCTTTAAAACATAAAATACTGTGTAGTCATTTTTGCTCAAATACAAAGTATAAGGCTAAAAATATCTTGATGCTATATATGAAACTCACCATACCTTTTTACTGGAGTCCTGCCGACAAGTCTATTGGGTTTTTTTTTCAAAGTCAAAAATACACTTTGCTCTAAACATTTCTATAGTGTAAAAATACATCTCAAAATAGTGCCGCCGTAGTCACATTGTGGCACTATGACATAAGGTGTGTCTATTAAAGGAAAGACTTTCCTAACCAAGACGAATGAGTGAGATCGAACTGTGGCATGACAAACGAGGGCTGAAGTGTCCAAGTGTTTTATGACAGTCCCTCGGGTCCTTATCTCTCATAACCCCTCACCTCCTGACCTTTGAAACCACAAGGGTGATTACAAGTGGCCGCACCAATGGCATAAACGCTGGGCTATGGCCATTACAGCACTGTTTTTCTCCATCTCAGGACGTGTGATAAGACTGAAGGGCTGTAGACAAAGGGAGAAAGTAACCTTATACTTGCATTTTACTTTAAAGATAAGACCATTTGTAAAGGTGGAAAATGGCTACTAAATTTTTAATAATAAATAAGTAAAATAAAAACTTGGCACTGTTTGGAAACATGTTAATTCAATCAAGACAGTAGTTACAATATTAAAAAGTCGATCTATTAGGCCATGTTTTCTTTTCAAAAACTAGTTAAGGGTGAAACCCGAAAAAAAAATAAAAAAAATAATTCAACTTAAAAGGTGGAACTAATGTATGATATGGACTAATTACATGCAAAGTGAGATATTTTAAGCTTTTATTTGTTATAATTTTGATGATTATGGTGCACAGATTATGACCATTTTTAATAGTTACAATATTTTAGGCTCAAAGTGTCACACTCTAATCAGCTAATTATTCCAAAACACCTGCAAAGGGTTCCTGAGCCTTTAAATGGTATCTCAGTCTGGTTCAGAATTATTAAAATAAATGACATTTTGCCTGATATTCAAATTTTTGAGTTTCACCTATATGTTATGTTCAATTAAAACTACTACTCTTCTGCTAATAAATTTTTCTCAACTACATCACATACCAGTATCCCTCCCAGCCCTTAAGGTTTGTTGAACGTGTGTATGCAGTATATGTGTCGGAGCGGTCAGTGACGAGTCCAGCTCACTGCTCATCAGACACACCTGTCAGGTAACCCTCCATGATATCTGTTCCCCGTGAGACGCACAACTGTGACACCAGCATTTTTCACCACAGCCTCTGACAGCACACACCACCACTGACCATTAGGACCTCAGCGCTGGTAGTTTATCGAGTGGCGGTCCATTGTATCTCTCTCCACATGACTTTCAATACAGTATAACAGAAGGACTTCTCCTGGTGCGTTGATTAGTTGCTTGTTTGCTGACAGGATAAATAGGGTCTAAAGGTACACGTGTAGCCGAGTATACTGGAGATGTACATCATTTTCAGTAACATTGCGGTGTGAGATTAGCGCGGGTTCCCAGGGGTCCCGCTCGTCACTCCATTTCCTAAATTGACAGCTGGAGAAACTCTATTCCACCGGACGTGATAAACGACGCGGGGCGTTCGAAGGCCCGCGTCAGGGAGGGGAGAGAGAGAGAGTGATAAATGGGGGAGGTTGGGAGGAATCAGGGCAGATGAAAGTTGTTGGCCACTGAAAAATGACTGACAGCTCATTACCAAAAATCACACCCTTTTTTGAGTTTCCTTTTCTTTTCTACTCCCTCATCGCACAGACAGCTCCACCTTTAATTCTGTGTAACTGGATTGGCCTTTGTTAAATGTAAAGTCATTTTTGAAAATATGATCCTTAAAATTATAGATGGTTGTGTTTTGCCATTTATAATATACTAAAATGTCAGCAGTTTTTTCTAGATCCTTTTTCTGACCATGCTCACTATATTGTGGCCTTTGCACTAGACCCATTCTACAGTTCTGCCCCATTTAATTGTCTTTGTAATACCCTCTTTGCCATTTACATTTGTGGGCTATATACAGAGCTGTAAGTCACCAATCAGACAGCTCAAAGAAACCCATTGAGATTGCCAGTTGGCATCGCCTTATTTGGTATTTTCCCCTAGCACTCTCACTCTAGCTTCTTGCAACCTTACTCAATTTAGTTGTTTTAGCCCCCGATGGCCGTGTTTCTGATTTTGAATAAGTGCTCAGGGCGAGAGGGGTCAGTCGCAATTTCAGCTGCAGCTAAACTGGTCTATTCTAATGCAAGATCTGAGGTGACTTTGACTTTTGATTAATGACAGTTATCCAAAGGACACATCACCAGCTAAAAACTTTTTTTTTTACCAAACCACTTCCAGTAAAAAGAAGAAAAACATCTATATCTTTATGCATACACAAATCAGGCAATTCACATAACACCCAAGTGCCGTAACAGGAGGCAAACAGTGAAAGTGTTTGTTATTAAAATATTTGTACTTCTCAGCCCCCAAAGGCCCTCTGCGCCTTTCTGACTGGTGCATATTTCCATTTTAGTGACATCAAGCAAACAGAGAAAGTGCTGCTGCTGCTGTTGCACTGTTCTGCCTGCTTTCCTCTGGAGGGCTTCTCTCACAGGCTGCAAAAACACTAACCCCAGGGAGCGCACGTATCCCATGAGCCTTTGGGGCAGAGGGCCTGAGGACATGCTGTGGGGATGTACCGGGGCTGTTGTGGGGGAAACACAGGGCTGCACCTCTCTATATAAATAATAGAGACATATTAAAGCAGCAAAGCCAGAAGAGAATAAGATCATTTGGGATTGCACCCAGATAATTGAGGAACATGGGAGCAGAATCAGTATTGATATGAACAGGCAGATGACATCAATTTGACATGTATCTTTTGAAAGAATTCTTTAAAGGGCACAATTCTATGACCAAATACATACAGTATATTTGGTTGTCTTTCCATTTATTTGGCATATGTTTTATGGCATTGTGTTGGCAACATGTCTGGACTGAAGACTTTCTTTTGTGCTTTGTTAAGTTTTAATGTGATTGAAATCGCAGTCATGGCATTTCCATCTGAGACTTCAACTACAAAACACAAATGAGACTCAAATAATACACTTTGGATCAATTCTTTTTGAAGATTTTTATGTAATCGTTTTTGGCTTTATTGTTAAGACAGTAATGCAACCGGAAATGAGGGAGATGGGTAGGGAGTGGGAGTCAAACTTCTCAAAAATTTCTCGCTCTGAAAATG
Source organism: Hypseleotris bucephala (assembly GCA_036025885.1). Classification (NCBI taxonomy): domain Eukaryota; kingdom Metazoa; phylum Chordata; class Actinopteri; order Gobiiformes; family Eleotridae; genus Hypseleotris; species Hypseleotris bucephala. The sequence goes on from JAVQKG010246958.1 coordinate 8,256, forward strand.
GGCCACACGCTCTATAGAATGAGTTAAACTTTCACCCACCCACTTTGGGATAATTCTGTGCAGTTAATTTGAGATTTTTAAGTTATATTCTACAAACAGTAAAGCATGTGACATGCATTACACAGTATTGACCGTTTTCTGGATTTTCTCATCTGATAGGTGGCAAATGGACCAGTGTGTAAAGCATGCTGACTAAATGTCTGTGTTTCTTTTGGTTGACATTCACTTTATGTTACTGTATTAACTTCTACAGTATATACGCTATATTTTGAAGAGAAAATTGCCCGATCTCAAAAAAACACGACCCAACCAAAGTAGATATTTCCGGCTGTCAGAAATTCGTTTAGGGTCAGTCTCCTCTCCTAAAGATGAGCGGTATTTGTTGCCTTGTCTGTGATGCAGTCCAGTGGCTTTACAGTGAGGTCTGTACTGTGGTCCTGTATGATCTTATTATGTGTCAGCCAATTTAACAGAGAGGCCTTTGGGGAGTGACAATGGTGCAGCAGGAGGAGGGGACGCCTCTGTCTAATTCACACTGACCTCTGCGGCCCCGCCACAATGCCTGTTTTCGTATTTGATAGAAAAATCGATGCTCGCTGGCAGAGAACAACCTCCATGAAGAATTAAAACAAAGAAAGTGTTTGTAGCGGTCAATCATTTTTCTGTCTATACCAAGGCTATAGTTACTAATGCAGAACGTCATATGTATTTCAAAAACGTTCTCTTGCCAAGTGATTAACCTGCTGGAAGTAATTTATTCATTCTGAGGACAAATATTAAACAGGCTGGATGGCAAATTTAGAACTACTCTTACCCCCTGAATAAGAGAAGCAGTAAGAACTATCTATCTATATCGATATCTATATCTAAATAAATAATCTAATTCAAATAAGAAACCGAACTATCCCAAAATTTTTAAGTTAAACTAAGCACCTGTCATCTGTGCAAAGGAATACAGTACATTGTCCCCTTTTAACCAGCCAATAGATAAACAGCCTGTTGTTATTAGAGAGGTATAAGTCCAAATGCTCTGGGTACATACAGTATTAGCATTGGCGTTACATTACTACATGTGGCTTCTAATACAAGGTCACAGAGGTACTCGGGCCGCTCTCATGCCAGTCTTCGGGCCATTCTGAACAGATGTTGGCGCAGCCTGCTGGACACGGCGACCTTGAGTAAATCTCAGAGGGTCCTCTTTGGCAGCATGGGCACGCGGGTCTCCCTCTGGCAACCCCAGTGCAGCCGAGTTTAAGCAAGCGCTATGTGCAAGAGTGTGTGAGGGCTCTGCAGCAGCATTGTGTGTCATTCAAGCTTCAGTGAAAAGGTAGCAGTGAATCAATCACATTCCCTGTGTAACACCGCACTAAATGAAATTCAATGGACTGATTGAGTGAGTGATGGATGAATCGCATACATACAGCAGAACCAAGTGACAAAGAAACAGCTTGGTTAGACCTGACGACTCCATGGGCTCCAGCTCTGTAGTCAAGTAATACTGCTGTTATTTTAAAATAAAAAGGTTAGGACATGGACAAGAGTAACAAAGTTTAATGAACTGCTCGAGTCTGTGTTGCTTTTGGTTGAAGCACCCTAAGCTTGCCTAGCTAGCATGTCTAGGTTTTAATCAAATATACTGAACAAAAGTCACATCTAGAATAACTGTATTGTGTGAAATCTCTAACAAGAACAATTTGTTTAAAAAGAACAAGAGTTAAACAGAGTTTATTTTTGTGAGTGGGGGTTAAATGCTGCGTATATAGAAAAGCTGAGCGCCCTAAGGAGTGGCTGTGCCCATATCCCACATCTGCCTTCCCATGATGCACCAGGAAGTGTGCGTTTGTTTGTGTGTGTGTGGTTACCATCTGGGCGGAACATCAGGGGCACGCCTGGACTGCTCGGTGAGCCAGTCCACTTTTAATCTGCCCAGCGCCCTCTCCCTGCCATCGAAGGTCACCGCCTCGGCAAGGACAGCCCTGTCACCCCTGTACCACGGGCAGCGGGGGTCGGCCCGGGCCATCCATAATAGATGGCAGCTGGCTGTACAGTGTACGTCTTCACTTTGCCTGGGGCGGCCGCGTTAGTCCATCCTTCATTCCCACTCCTCCATAGAGCTAATGTGCTGTGGTAATGCCTATGTGAGTAAGGAGGAGAGCTCAGGCCCGCGTGGCCCCCGTAGGTACCCAGACCGCTCGTGTCATTGCCAAAATAGGACAGAAGGTGCTTCAACAAAGGAAACATTCATCTGGAGGTATCACAGCACGACAACAGCACCAGCCTCATACATTAAGAGTTCACAGGCGTGATAGTTAATAAGAGAAATGGGATGTAATGAACTTTAGTGGGACAGACCGCCTTTGGGAACAAACACCCGTCCAGAACAAAACTTCAGCTGTCACCAAACTGTCACTGACAACGTTTTAACTTTTATCGTTCTCATTAAAAACTCATTAGTTAGAAACAACTGTTTAATAACTTAGCAAAGAGTGTAGTTTCCATTGCATACTCACCTTTTGAGCACACAAAAAGCCATTGAAAACTAGGAGCAAACATTTTTAAAACTATTTTAAGCACAATTTAGTTGTGTAAATATGCTGTCTGTAGTTTTCTACAAAGATGATGAAAATAAATTACTGTCTGATCCTTTCCATTGTTTTTTAATTGTTTAATTGCTTCTAATTATATTAGAAAGCCTAAAGACAACAGCTTTAAGGGCCTTAATAATGCAAACATAAATACAGTAAGTGCTTTTCTTTCAGGACTTTTCTACTGTGCCCACTTCTGTGAAGCTTTACAAATATAGAAATCAATACTTTCAGATAAATTTTAACACACTTTAGATTTTAATTCATAAAGATACACAGCTAAATCATTAAAGCAGAATATTTTCACAGAGATAGTCTTTGGTCTGTGATGTTCATTGAGGTAAGTAGGTAAGCAGCTGAGATTGTCTTTCAAAGCATCTTCTGTGCGTGTGCATGTTCTTTTTTTCACCAGTGAGACCAAAACCATTTTAAATGCAAATGACCTAAATAAGATTAGCGAGGTAGGCAGTCCGCTCCCTGTTAATTATCGCACGCAGTAGTCAATTAACAACGCTAACGATGGGACACTTAGCGAGCGTTAACCCAATTTACTACCGCTAAGAGCCGCTCGGACACAGTTGCAAGAGGTAACTTAGGCTGGGATCAGGAAGCAAAGGGCTTAACTTCACGTCTGTCACCCAGGCAACACACACTCAAGGTAGATGCTTGCACGAGATGGTGGCGTCAGCTCTTTCACGCTTGTCTCTGATTTGGACGGGGCGCACCATGTGGACAGTGAGAGGTGCGGGCTTCATCTGGGGGTAATTAAGAGTTAGCTAGGGTGTGTTAGCCGAGATGATGCTCCCCAGTTAACAGCATTAGCCATGGCGGTGATACAAGCGTGCTCCGATTTAACAGTTGTCACTAAACCTTTGGTGGTGAGAGGCATGGGTGAGTGACAGGTTGACACAAAATCGACAAAAATCAATGACAGTCAATCAATTCTTAATATAAAGTTAATCTTTTTAAAATACATTTTATTGCCATGTTTGCATGCTTGACAGTCAGACATCCCCGATTTTCTAGTTACTTCAGTTTCTTCAGTATTTACATCTTCGCAATGTCCCACATTTTGTAAACAGTCTTCTCTGTCACCTGCAGCTCCAGTCCATTGGGTTGAACATTAAAACACCCCTTTTTCTGTGAGTCCAGCTGGTGACATTCAGGCATCTTTATCAGTCTGTCCCTCTCCAAAATCATCACACATCTGTCAGGGTAACATAAATCACTATCGCACAGGCCCAGCCCACCCATTTCATCTGTGTAACCAGAGATCCGCGCGTCAGCAGGAAGTGTATCGGAGCGAGCGGCCTATTGGTCATTGATCCGGCGCCATTGATCGCCTTTCACTCCCTCCCACGCGGACACTCCTCTCCCATCGGATGTGTGGTGTAATCTGTGGATTCACAGGGACAGGCCGGCCTCCCAGTGGAATATGCACATAACATCAGATAATGAGAATAAATGACAGTTGTGGCTGCCACGGCTAATTCTGCCCACACCATCTTTGATTTCTTGTCTATAGTCAATATTTCTGACATCAGCTGTACGGATCACCTTGTAAAAAGCATTCAAATATGCTTTTATCATTTAAAGGCAGCTTATGTCTTTACAGTTGTGCTTTTCTTTATGTTAACGCTTAATTAGTTTGTTTATAGTATAGTTTTAAAGGGCCATACATTGTGACAGAAATCATGTCTCCCTGCAAGGAGGTTGTGGGTACAATCATTAGCACGAGAATCAAACAATGTCTCTGGATGGAGTCTGCATGTCCTCCCAGTGTCACCGTGGGTTCTCTAGGTACTCTCTTTGTTTCACAGTGAATGAATGTGAGAGTGAATGGTTATCATCTATTTCTCTGTCAGTTGTGCAACTGTCTAGGGTGCACCCCACCTGAGGCCCATAGTTACTGGAATAGGCACCAGTCACCTATGACCCCAAGCAGGAATAAGTGGAAGAAGACAGAAATAAAAGATCTATAGTACAGTACCTATATAATCACCTACAATGTAATGGGACAGTAACAGAAAATAGCTGAAGATTTATGCCCCAGAGTTCAGCGTTGATGTCGTTATCAGCAGTGCAACAGCCTGACTGTAAAAGCCACAACTATGTGATGAGCCAATCAATAAACATGTAATTTACAAACTAGAGGGCAGCTAATCAATGGGTATAAAAGTGTATGAAATATATATTACAGGAATTGTGCTATAGCGCTGACCACAGACTCCGATAAATGGTCAAGTCATTTATTTTTGTCACTATTGATTATTCAATCCACAGAGTTCACCAGAATCGTCCATCTTGTCTTCTCCGGTTCACTCCATCTTTTTCTTGTAACTGATTTATGATGTAACTGGTGGAGGGAGCAGCTGCTGGTTAAACACCTCACATATGAATAAAAGTGATCTGAGCTAAAGAGCTGGTAATGTGCTTGTAAAAGGCTTGTTTGGACACAGTAACTTATTTCCAGGCATACTGTAGTTTCAGATGTACAATCAAATATAAATCAGGATACTCTGGAAGAAGAGGGTGTATCGCAATCGATTTGGATTTAATTTTCAGCAAAGTCTAGTAATGACACAGGGAACATGTGATTACATTTTGGGAGTGATCTGAATCATAATCTATATCCAGGATTCTTTTCAAAACAGCTGCCTTGGCAGTGGTCTGCAGTCTCCGAGTGCTCTCTAGTATTAAATATATTAACCTATTATAAGTATGACAAGAACGCCAGAACTCCAGCAGCCAGTGTGAGCAGCAGCACACTTTCATTAAATTCACCAAACCTTCAACTCTGACTGGTCTGCAGTCCAAGTACCAAGTCCAATCACTCTAAAGCGAGACCTTTTTTAATTTCACTTTTTCTCATTTTCCCCCAAAACTCCTCATGCTGGTCGACTCTGGCTATTGCTTGTCATTAGAATAAAAAATGCACTGGTTCTCCTGATTTAGTGTGGTGCTCTGGCCCCTGATGTATATTAATACCACAACACTGCACCTCTTACATAGGGTTCATCACTCATCCCAGTAAAAGAGGCAGAATTGAAAAGCAGTCCTTGTTTTTGCTGGAGCCCGGATCACAGTCATTTATTGTGTCATGCGACAGGGCGGCCCCACTGTGTGTCCTTCACCTCCACGTGCAATGCCAGTCTCTATTAGATGCTTAAGTATGTTTGTGAATGGTTTGTGAAGCACACTGTTGTTTACATGGGGTAAACAGTTTAAAAAATGTGCCATCCTAAATGTGAAATGTAGCTTGGCATATTACAGTGGCTCAGGTAGATGAGCAGAGCATCCACAAATCAGAAAGTTGTCGGATTGTTTCTCACTTAAACTAGTACATATTGACGTTGTGTCTTTGAGCTATGTGTCACCCTTTCACCTGTTTGTGTGTGACTGTCGTGGTGGTGGTCAGAGAGATAGGCATGCCTTTCTCAGTCTGCCTTAGGGCCTCTGTGGCTACAAAGGTAACTTTCAACCACCAATGTGTAACTGTAGACTCAGTGAAGGATGCACTCAATTGTTTGAGTCGTGGACTTTGTTGTATTTACTTTAAATGTGTAATGACAATAAAGGCTTTAACTTTCAAGAGCTTCGAGTGTAGAAATACAATAAATTATCTTTATTATACCATCATTATCAGTTTTTGTATTGTTGCAGTCAGTCTTGAATTCTGATTTCAGCTGAAGTAAAAGAACAAAGGATTTGCATTTCATTTCATGCATATTTTTAATCATGCTCGACCCATCGCCTCCGTTCAGTCCGTGGCGGTCTTCATTGAGTGAGTGGTGCGGCTCTGGGTAAAGTGATGACTGCAGCTGACAGATTGTCCTCCAGCTCATTGCGAGCACTTCTCCAGACACACACCGGCCGTCCCTTTTTCATCTCCTCCTGAGTGGACGTGAGGGCTCACCTGGCAATGCAAGACAAATAACACTTCTGCCACACCATCATTCTTCCCAGCAACAAGGCAGCGCACCTTTCAGAGACTAGAGTCTATGTGGCCCTGCTGGACTCAAGCCACTACAAATACAGGTTATGGAGGAGTTTATATTTGTGCTACAACTGACGTAGATGGTACAGTGGGCTTCAGTTTCAGTTTAGTTTATTCAGACACACACAAAAAATATATATAAATAACATTTTTACAGTAAGAAAAACAGGATTCACAGAATCACGCGAAATGCTTACTAAACATACTTCAAAGTGAGGGTTTTCATCTATGCTGAGATATTATTTCTAATTAGTTTGCCTTAAAGTGGGCCTATGCTACCTCAATTTGTTTGAGATTTCTGCCATGTAATCATAAAAAACATAATTGCAGTCAGATTTTGTCTTGTGGTTAAATCATTTTGAATGCTGAGGCACTGACCAATTCAGGAGCTTAAATTGGTTCAAGTTTTGGGGAGGAGTGCCAAAAGTTGTGTTATGAAAGTCAGGCTTGTACCCACTTCTATCCAGCAACAAATGGGGCTGTAATAGTGGAGCTGTAATTTGTTGCAATAATCATCCCACTGGCGATGCAATATCAAGACAATGTGTTTGCACCCACTGTTTAAATATTTTTGTTAACATAATAGTACTTAATAGGCACACATTTCCAACCTCTAACTTGTGTCTGCGCAAATTGCTGGTTTTTCAACAGTGCTCTACCTGGCGTTTCCTCAGGTGGCTGTTGGTTGGTGTGACTGCGCTGGTATAAAAGAGCATCGTCTCATGATTCGTTAACTTCAGAGGCACTCTCGGGGAATCCTGAGGCCACACTCCCCCTGCCACCGCCACAGGCAATTACCACCGTTTGAAATGCAAATGACCATATACATGTGTAGTAAGTGTGGGGATAGTTATGTGTTAAGGTTTACATGCTGAATATGTCCGTGCGTGTGTGTGCTGGTAACTTATCTTTAAAGGCACTAAGCCCAATGGTGTCCCAGCACAGCAGCAGTCAAATACAATCACATCTAAAAGCGGCGCTACCTTGTGCCATAAACGGGACCCTCCAAAACAGCAGCCGACAAAGAACATACCTTCAATTAGCCAAACCATTAACATTTTAGAGGAAGTCTGTGTTTGGGTCCCCTGGGCTGCCCGCGCTCTCTACCAGTCTCCCTTTTCATATTCAAATCCAACCACATAAAAGTTAGCCATATCTAATCCTAAATGGCTCTCGTTTTTGCCATTTTTTGTCAGGAGAAAGAGCCTGAAGTTTTAGTGGTGGATATAATTGCCAGGTTAGAGAAGAATAGTCAGAACATGTTGAACAATTATCAGGGGCCATAAGTGCTCCACGGAGTCTGTGCTTGCTTGGCTCTCTACACACTGAAACTAAATATGAGATTTATGTTTAAAAGTGTCCAAAATGTGTGCTGCTTATAACCATTTAAGCAACACCTCATGTATAGAACAGTACAGAAAATAAGATGCATTTATTGTCAATGCAAACAAGTGCAACAAAAGTTGGCTCGTTAATCAGTGTTGTTCATGGTGCTACAAGCCGTGGATAAAAACTACTTTTCAGTCTGTTAGTCCGGCATTTCGCATGACATAATTATGTGAGACTTTGAATTGGCTTTTCTTTCTAAGGCTGTTGCTAAACACCACATGATAATTGGCTATATAGTCCGATACCATAATCAATCAACCTTGCGAATTTTGTCCATTAACAATGCTGAGCCTCTACCAATGTGCATCCCTAGTAAAAAAAAATTACAGTGAAATTATCCACTGAAGACCAGACTTAATAAATGCAGTGCTTTTGAGATTTCATGTGGGCACAAAGCTGTGAGTTATTGTCTTTTCTAATTTAGTCTGCGATTAGTCAATCATACTAACCTACATTCATTTAAACAAGCGCCTCTCTGGGGGTAGTCTCAACGCTTGAGTGCTTCTGTGGTCATTATCGTGTTGTGCTGTGGTTTGGTCTTCTCCATAAGAGACGCCACTATTGATCTGTTTCATTTTTGTGTCTGGCTGCTGTCACTTAACCGTGCCATCTCAGCGCTGCATCGGCAAAGGGTTGTGCCTCTGTCCACATCTGAACCCGTTCAACAGTTAATACGCACAGCTTTGTTTGGCCTAAACTTTCAGTGAACTTACTCCAGGCTGCAGCGAGCCGTTAGTCACTTTATAAGTTTAACCCCAGGTTACAGAAAGTGTTTTTGTCACATGGGCCACTGACCAAGAACATCTCATTCATCATTTACATTAAAGGGGGGTACTTGCCATTTTTAGCCAATTCAAACATTGGAAAGTAGCAGTTTTTAACACATTTCTCAGTATTTTTAAGGCTATGTGTTTATTCAATTTTATTTTTCAGTTAACTAGTAAGTAACTTGAAGGAAACAAAAACTTGATGAGGAAACAGGATTATAACATGTTGGAAAGCTAAGAAGGATTCTCCACTTACAGAACATAGAAATTCCCATGCATTCATCGAACTTCTATTGGTAAATTATTCTAAAATCGTTTTCTTTATGGAATACAAAGCACATTCACTTAAAACAACTGTCAGAGTAGTGAATTGAGACATTGACTTGGTGGAAGGAAACACCCTCTAAAATGCTGAAATTATGTATTGATTTTCCTTCTGTTGTTCGCCCCAATGCCTCTGGGTAATTGCCTCTTCACTGCTGCTGTTGCTACTGTGGCTGAACTGGAGCATTGAGGTGTTTCAGTGACTCCAGACCCTTATTTAGACTCTCAGACCAAAACACTACAGCATCATCATGTGTGTCCCGGATGTCAAAGTCAACCAACACCATGTGAACGATGACTTCAACTTTTAATTACTTGATTTTCATTTAATAATGGCAAACAACCAATGCTCTATAATGTCCAAGACAATGGCCTCTAGTGACCTATCAGTCCAAAAGTGACTGTATCTGCCATTAAGTTTTAGGTATATTCAAAATTTGGTATTGCTGTTCTGCAGTAAATTTAACAAAAAGTTGAAAAGTTAAACTGTAAATCTGCTTCGGCAATAGTTGATCATATGGGCTCAGTGAAATTACTCCTGTATGATCAAGACAACGTTGGGGAGGATTTTAATGTCTTTAAACATAATCCTAATAATAATATAATAATGCTTCCATTGGCCATCAGTAAACGTTGGATCAGTTTGATTCGGTTATGAACACAAAACTTTTTAAACTCACATGCTGTACTATTTTCATTTTGCAGAGTTTTAAATTGTTGTCACACGTCGACCGGGGCACGCACTGTGACCAACTCCAGACAAGAAAGTGAGTCAAAAGTGATTCAAATTCCTTTGATGTGTCATTGTTTCAGTGACTTGATAAATCAAATCAAAGAAAGAGCTGTGCTAAATTGCTCTGTGAAAATGGCTGCTGAAACCAATACTATTTTCTTTGCTTTGCTAATTATTAATTACCCCTCTCCATGCATATGTGTTTATTCCTAATTGTATTTGATGGATGACTGGCAGCTTTGACACCTCATTAGACCAGATTAATTGAACGACACAATATTTATGTCTCGGCAATGACCAGTTATCCCACCATCTATCACTGAGATGATCTTGCTGATTGAAAACCACTGGTCCGTGTAATCCTAATTATTTGGAATTAGAAAAGAATTTATAGCTTCTTGTGGCGTTTTCCTGTGATGACGGCAAATTGGAAACATTAAATGCATAACAAGGGGGAAAATGAGAGGAAGACACAATCAGTGAAATAATGTGAGTGAATGTTGGAGCGGGGGAAGGGTGCTTGGAACTAACTGATGCACTTCAAGACGTGCTTTTGCAAATGGCCAGAAGTGGGTAGAGTAGCCAACGTTGGTACTCACAAAAGAGAATATGCACAGAGGCTATGTTATGATTAACTGCAAGAAGGTTGTAGGTTTAATCCTCAGGCCAGAGTCTGCATGTCCTCCCTGTGTTTCTATGGGCTCTCTGCGAAAACTTCCTCCCATCATCCAGGCTCATGTCTCTGTTAGGACAGTGGTTCTCAAACTTTTCACACCAAGTTCCAACTCTAAAAATATAAATCTCTGCTATGCCGGGTTAAAATAAAAAACAAAAAAACAATACTAAACCAGAATTAAACCATGACTAATCAGGTTCAATCAGTATTTAACCAGAACTTAAATATGATCTACTCAAGGGACTAAACAAAGATTAAACCGGACCCAAACCGGGTCTAAACCAAGACTTATCATGTCATAATTAAATCTATATTATGTGAAATTCAAACCTCCCCACACCAGAAACTTGAACTGCAAAATACCCCTGACTATCACCAGAATACCACTTAAGAACCACTGTGTTAGGAGAATCAGTGAATCTAAATAGCAGCTAATGAGTGAATGTGAGTTTAATTGCCCCAAGTAAATGTAACTCGTTCCTACCGTTCGCTGCCAACGACACACAGTCACACAGTCACACACTCAAAACATAATAGTCTGAATCCTGAAAGACAATGCCCATAGGACCTCTGGTATTTAGAAAGAGCAGCTCCTTTTTCTTCACATTTAACCAAACCTGGATATTTCCAACTCCCTCTGCACTCACACTTCCAAACATGCTTCAGCAGCCGAACATCTCCATCCATATATTCCTTTATTAAAAAAGTTAGCAAAAACATTTCTACTGAACTTCATATAACCCTTCTCTAACTTCTTTCAAAGCTCGGGCGCCTCATGGGAGGAGCGCAAAACTAAAATCCAGCATTTGAGCTCACAGAGAAGCAACAAGGCCCAAAAGAGTGGAGCTTTTACTATCATACGGCGAAGGGAAAGCCGCAAGGAGCACACTTCTTTCCCAGGTACTGAGAACTTCCTCAAGCTTATATTTCCCCCAACTTTTCAAGTCTCTAACACCATTAACCGGCTCCCTTGTGGTCTTGAAAGAAGTGGAGTTGATTGAATTAAGCTGTTTGCTTCTTTGAGACATTTCGACAAGCTTTTTTTTTTACACACAAGTCAGTCACTGCTACAAAAGACGACAGCCGCTAAAGCACACACATTAAATTTCCTATATGTAATCACACAGCCAGAACCCTATGCAAGAATTGAGACTTTAACATTAGCCAACCTGCCAATGGTGGGTATATTTAAAACTTGGCTGGACATTTATAAAACCATTTGCCAATTTTTCTACTTGCATTTTAACTATTTTGTGCCTGATTTGCTTAAAAATTAACCCTATCATCCATAACTGTATTAGCCAAATTAAAGCAGGAGTCGTAAAAATTAAATTAAAAAAAACGACATGGAAGAACAGTTATTTTTTTCTTCTGTCCAGCAGTCAGTATTAAACCAAATTTCAGCACATTGTTTTTAGCTTATAGTACACAAAACTTTCCAACTCAACTGTGCAGTAAAATTGGTGACAAACTTAAGAATTCTTGCAATTCAGTACCCAGTAAGCAAAACAGTTGATGCCAAGCCCTAGATGTATGCACACAGCCAGATCCATATGTGCATATAGGTTCAAACACTATCTGCAAACCATCTCTAAATCTGCTGACCACCATCTCTCTCTCCGGGATACACACCAAAGACATTGATAGAAGCTGCTGAGCTATAATGCCATTTACACCGTTGTATTTTAATCAATTTAACTGTCCCCTTTTTGGATATACTTGGCTCCAAACACTTTTTAAAAATAGGACAAATGGTCTTTTGGAATCAAGCGGGGAGAAGTTTAATCTCATTGAATGGAGCCAAGGCCAGACGTTGAGCCGCACCAGTGTAGAATACAAGATTATACCGGCCTGATATAGCCCTTCCACCACCCGTTTATTTTTATCCCCTATTAAGGCAGTGATATCCTTAAAGGCTGCCAAAATTATCCTGTAAAAATGCTGACTGGGAAATATGAAAGGTTCCAGGCAGTTCTAGTAAGCAATCTGCGCGCATGGTGGAGCAATGTGACTGCTGTGCTTGCTATACCAACAGGGGTGACCCCAGCTGGATGGAGAGGTGAGACTAAATGAAAGTCAAGCCTGTATCTGAGGAGGTCTGGATGTAGAGGCTCCCTTTGAAATGAGATGGACTGACAACCTAGGATTTACATACGGATTTGTGAATAGGGATTTTGACTGTGTTTCTACCTTCTCACTGACATTGCATTGTGGATTCCTATATCATAACATTTTATTAGTAGTGAACTCTGTGCTACTTCTGTTCAACTGTGGCCAATGCGCACATTTAGCTTATGTTATTTGTCAAAAAGGGATAAACAAGGATGCTGTTATTGCTCTTGTCATGCAGCCGGTTCATAAACCAAACAACTCCAGCTACACTTTGTTCTTGTCCCAAACCCCAATGAATTTGAAAACATTCAACAAATTGGTGAGAACCAAATTATGGTCTGTGTTGACCCCCAGCTGAGGGGAGTTCAAAATGGCCTTGACATTTAAAAAGTCAGTAGCAATTTAGCAAAGAATGGATGTGAAAATAATCTTTACAATGTGTACCACAGCTTTGTATGATAAGAAGTTTTTAGACGAATCTCAAACCCAGAGAGGAAAATTTTGTGAGAAACTGTCTTTTATTCATGGAAAGGCACAAACTAAGGATAATTTCTGTATCAAACATGCATCAAGTCATTTGAAATCGAAGTTTTGTACTTAAGGTAACTGTTCCTCCGGGTAAAGTTACTATTGCCCTGTGGGTGTTCGCAGTGTTGGAAGTCGGTACCAGCCCAGAAGCTGGTGCGTGACAAGAATTGAACAGAGTTTCCTCTTTTGAGCATTTTTGGGAAAGCTCTCTCCACTTAGACTATTGATATATCTATAAGGCATCATTTTTATTTGCTCGTTCACACAATTATGTCTCAAATGTTATATGTCTTTAATGTTTTAGAGGCACACAGACGTCATAAGTCCATAACAGCTGACACCACAAGTCTGTTTTTGCCAGCTGCTTTATTGAAATTAACTTGAGATGAATGTATTGATTCTGTTGTGGATTCCAATGACACAACACGATTTCTTTAGAGGTGACTCCGGGAGGTCCCATTGTGTTAGGTGACGTCAAGAAGGGCCAAACACTTTACCAATGTCCAGGTGTCCACTTAAAATGACATTTTTGCTGATTGGGGTGGTGGTAATGTAATATAAGATTGTATTGTTTGTGATATGAAATTATGATGATTTCCTAATCTGGGAAGATCATTGAATCATGCTACAGTACATTTATGCTTTCCTCTTCAACGTAATTTTTACACTAACAATTAGTGATGCACCGATACCCGATCCAGTATCAGTATCGGTGCATCTCTACTAACAATGCCAGTGTTAATACTGTTTTTTAAAAGTAATATTAAGTATTATGGATTGGATTGGAAAAGCATTGAATTTGTAGTTCAAAGGTTTTATGAATAGATTGATCGCATTAGTCTTCTGTGTAACACAAACACTGCAAAGTCAACAAACATTTTTTTGATGAATGTGAAATGTGATATTAGCTTATTTTGATTGTTATATATATTTACCATTTAGTGCCTGATGGTTTTAAATTTCATTTGATTTGATACTTAACATGTTGATACACATCCATCAAAAACTGCATAGAATTTAACAATGTGGCAATCACTGTTTCCTCACGAAAAAGTTGTACATGTCTCTTTTTAAAAATAACATTACATGACTAATAAAACCAGAAAAGCTTAATTTTCTTTCCCTTGAACAAAAATAGCATCAATGTCCAACAATAAAATGCCCCCCAGTGAAGCCTTGTACCAGTGTAAACAGGTCCACTGCACTTCCTGTGTGCCTCCTCGTGTGAGTCCAGTTCTCTCAATCAAGATCTCCAAGTCCTGCTAAGACTCCCTGATTAAAACCACGCTTGTGCCGTTTGTTTTAGCGCTCCGTGGTTAAATGAGAAATTAAGAGGCAAAGGATAGAAGCTATTAGCATTTATTAACCCAGCGTGATTGGGCAGCAGTGGTCCGGCCCGGTCGTGGTGGTGTGTAAGGGGGAGTAGGAACATCATAAAAAGACCCACTATTGCACCCAGCTGATTACTGCAGCCCTGTGGCTATAGTAATTATCCCTCTCCACACCGATCCGGCACACGAGCCAAATAACAAGAGAAAACAGCCCAAACTCAGCATTAGGGAAAAACTGGTCGTCAAGGATACCACTGACGCAACCATAGAAGAGATGAAAAAGCAGTGGACACTTAACAATATGTTTAGACAATATGTAGTTTTAGCTGGTGAGCATTATGAACTTAATACACTTTTGAAACACCACTTCTGAGTCTATTATGTACAGTATATTACCCAAGTATTTTTCTGCAATAAGCTAATAGAAAAGATACAGCATCTCAGAATGTGAAATAGTCCATGTGATTTGAATGCGCATCATTTAGTTGGATTGATGTACTTAGGTAAACGAATTTAAAATATATTTTCCTCTACTGACTTTTCAA
>JAVQKG010247013.1:0-16956 GCA_036025885.1 Hypseleotris bucephala
ACTACGGATGGAAATTAGCACCATGCTAAAATCCGGCACATTTACGTCAAGTTGTGTAACTCTATACAATTGTACGTTCATTAATGTGCACTGTCCCGTCCAAATAAATAAAATAAAAAAAAAAGTGAGCAGTCTACAACTATTGATGAAGCAAATAACATTATAATTTTGGTGTTTTTTTGTTTTCTTGTTGGTAACACTAAAAGTCAGGGGTACATCAATTCATGTCTGTTCAGTATTCAGTATTGTTGGCGTTGAGAAAGTGTTGATGTAATTACATAAGTAGGACCCTTAGAGACTAGAACAGTGATTACCTTGCATTTAAAGACACAGTGACAGCTCGTCTGGTATGGGATGGGTGCACACCTTCACAGTCATAATGAATTGTGTGTGTTGTGAGTTTAGTGGTTACACTTTCCTTGTGCACAGATGGCTCCACACTGTCTGCTCTATGGTTCAGTCTTGGTTTCACATCAAGGACAAGGGGCACGTCCTCTTTTTTCCATCTCCAGAGGAGGCATCTGTCATTGCACCGAGTCTGGGTAATTGAACAACGGGTCGATGTGCATTTGAATAATGCCGTGCTGGGGCTTCTTCCTAATTGGCCACAGAAACTTTTTAAAGAAACCTGGAATTGTACAGAGGGGAAAAGGTGGGATGCATGGTTGGTTATATACATAGCATGATCAAGGAATTGTCAAGTATAAAAAGATAAAAATACCTAAGTAAATAAATACAGTATAGAATTTTATAAATATATGCATATACTGTATATTAATAATAGATCAATTTGGCTTTACTACGACAGTTTAGTCCAACGACCACCAATCTAACACTCTATCCTTCCCTCACTAAGGAACAAAACCCCAAGATACTTGACTCTCCTCCAACCATTTTCTGGTCGAGTACCATGGTCTCGGTGCTGAGGTGCTGATTCGGTGCTTTCGGTGCTGATTCGGTGCTGGTTGTCATCCTTGTTGGGGAAAAGCAGAGATAAAATCATGTGGTTCCCAAACTGAAACCCTGGCTAGCGATGAAAAAATTATGAACAGAACTGGTGACAAAGGGCAGCCCTGCTGGAGTCCAAAATTCACTGGGAACAGTTATGACTAACTCCTGGCAATGCAGACCTGACTCCTGACACCCAACAGCCCCTAGCAGAGGGCCCCAGACTCCATACTCACAGAATACTACAACTGACAAGGTCCAATGCCTTCTACAAATCCACAAAGCACATGTGGACTGGTTGGGCATACTCCCATGAACCCTCATGCACCCTATGGAGGATACAGAGCTGATACAGAGATGAAAGTCCTCTTTCATGGCCTGCCTGAAGTCCTCCCAGCACGCTTGGCCTGCTGGTACTCATCAGCTGCCTCAGGAGTCCCACAGGCTGGCATGGTCTGACAGGACTTGATGGCATCCCTTACCCCCGGTGTCCACCACCAGGTTCAATGATTACTGCCACAACAGGCACCAGAGACCTTACGGCCACAGCTCTGAACGGCCGTGCCAACAATAGAGGTAGAGAACATGGTCCACTCAGACTCAATGTCCCCAGCCTCTCTCAGGAGCAGGGAGAAGCTCTCCATGAAGTGGGAGTTGAAGACCTCCCTGTCAGGGGGCTCGGCATATTTGGTACAGGACTCTTCTAGTGATTTTAAGTGGAAAGTTCAATCAAATTACAATATATATATATATATATATACACCCAATGCACTTCATATGGTGTGTCGTACTTCTGTACTGTATAAATTTCTTTGTATTGAAAAGATAATGTTAAAAGTATATTCTATATTCTATTACAACTATTATTACAGCACATAATTTAACATCCCATTCTGAATACCCAGACCAGCCATGATTCAAACTTAGACAAGAGGTGCTTAGATTTAGCACCAACAGACACCTCCTCCTTTTTTTAGCCATTCACTGCAGTAGATTATTCTGTAATAAGTTGTTAGATGTTGCTGGAGTCCTACACTTACTGATTATAACAAACCAGATGGGACAAACCTGGCTTTGATGGAAGATGTTTGTTTTTACCATAAACACTTTTTGCCAAAATATTATAATCAAAAATAAAAGCAGATCTAAGATGTCTATGCCGTCTGCGCTCAATACAAGGTGAGTGAACCAAACCTTTGAGAATTAGGGCAAAAAGTGCTTCAACTAGAGAACTAAACAAAAGTTTTTCAAATGCATGACAAGCAACAGTATCTTCATGTTTACTCTTTTCCATGTAGTCTCAGTGACACAAGGCTGGTCTAAGTGCTCCAGACCTCTTTGTGTTTGATAGGATTATGGGTTCGAAAATTAAATCGAGGCTTGTGCAAAGGTTGGAGAGGCCGAGGAGGAGTAGGTCTGAGCTGAGGTAATGTCACAGTTTCAGATGTTTATTGTGAGCGACACAGACAGGCCCCTCCTTCATACGATACTGCACACATACACTGTAAAACCCAATATTCTATAACATTGTTATGAAATAGTTCTTTGAAACAGTTTACCGTTTTAAATCAAAACAGGCAAAATTGACTACAGATATTTCAAATGTGTTGAGTGATTGATTGACTAGTAACTATTCTTCCTGGGGTCTCATCATCATTTGTTTTACATTACATTTCTTTTTGACATACACATACATACACACCAATCATTGACCCACACTCATACACAAACACAACAACTCACATACTTTACACAATCAATACACAAAAAGCCCAAGTACTATTCAAGATAACAAAAACAATAGACAATTTGACATTTTCTTTATACAATAATCTATCTTTGTATAAATAAAAACACTTAAAAAAATCTGTTATTCTCCAGTAACAAAAATCCTGGTAGTCTGTTCCTTACCACCATGGCACGATAGAACACTGTTCTCTGCTTCTGATTTGTTCTACACGCAGGCAACACACAGCGCATCTGACACGTTTGTCTTGTTGAATAATTATTTTGATCTGAGGAAAATTTATTCAGTTTTTGTGAATAAAGTGTATTATCTTTTGTTTTATTGACTAAAAGACTAAAAATGTATAAACAATATGAGCAGAAATACTAACAAAAAGGTGATTTGATACATAAGTTTCTTTGACTCCATGGACTAATATTTTACAGTTGAAATATTTGAACTTAAATAATAATTTGACCTAGTGAACTTAAATAAATAAAGGTTTCACTAATTCATTTCAGTTTTATAGTGTGCACCGTGTGTTATTTCCTTTTATTGATCAGCTTGAAAAAGGGTTGAGGTCAGCGTGTATTTGTCTGAATTTCTTTCGCTCTGTCTCTTACACTCCATTTGTATCTGTCTGATTCGATAGTGTCCCTCCCTCCTCCACCGGAGGGGCAGGCTTCATCCATATATACAGTAGCCTACTATACCTACACCCCCTCCCTGACCCGCTGTCCCACTCCCTGCCTCCTTTTGTCTGTCTGTGCGCCCTTCACTTGACATACATAAATCAATCAGTCAATTCCATTTCATTCGGAGCAAGGCCCTGATGGATTTCTGTGCCACTGTCCTGATATAGCAACAGTGTCTGGGCCTTAATTACATTTCAAATGAGCTGATGTGCTTATGACCGCAGATCTCATTCACGTTCATTTGCAGCTATCGCACAACCAAGAGGAAGCACAAAGCAAACAGATATGTCCAGCTTGAAACTCATTAAGCATTGGAGTTTAGTATGTGTCCTTTGTGTCTGAACAAGTTGACATCTTAATTTATGATACGGGTAATCTTTAGAACCTGATACAAAACAAATTCAAATAAATCAAAGCAACACTATTCTGCCAAAAATCGGATGTGAAATATTTCTTTAATTAACAGAAAATAAATACAGGCTCACTTCTGACCACTGGCACTAAAATCTAAGAAAATGTATAACAGACAATAGACTTCAATTGGCAATCTAAACTGTGCAAAATTACATCTAACTGGAAATGAATTGAAACTACTTAAATGCTCTAATAACTTGCTATTTGGGTTCTATACGTGTTATCTGTGGGCCAGATTGGCAGACATAACAAGGTGAAAATGAGACAAGTGCATTATGGAAAAAAATAGGTGGCTTAGAACTCAGAAGCAGTCAAACATTCATGATAATAGATTTTTTTGAGGGACCTGGAAGGACTTCACTTCTGAACATCTGAAATTCTCTAAGTTCTAAACACTTGGTGTTATAGCTTATACCATTACTATTGTAAGATATGCTCAGTGCCTTGGAGGCGCAAAGCCAATCATCCTCTCTGAGAGTTTGTATTAAAAGCCATTTATTTTCCTACTTCTGCACCTGTACAGTAACACTCGGGTCTTTGATTCATCACTGAGGCCAGTGCCTGAATGTTAACGCTTCCACTCGCAGATGGAGCTGATAGCTGATCAATAACGCCAGACTCAATCAATCAGCATCTCTCTCTCTCCCCACAGGCTGCAACAGAGCTGCAGGCCTGACTCGCCCACTGCTGTCTCTGTCATTTGTCTCTGGGCTGCCTCTTCCATCTGATAGCTCCATGGCTTTTTACATGCCCTTTCCACATGTCCTTATACCCCTTGTCAGTGATTTATCTGTGTGTCTCAAAGGACGCCACAAGTTCATTTGCTTGAGCATGCATTCAGATTTTTTTGCAGGGAAGTTACTATATTATACAAGCTGATAAACCACAAAAAGACATTTTCAGTATAGAGGCATATTGCTACAGTTTTTGCTTAATACGTATAAAATGTAAATGAGAGTAATTACAGTATGTCACTTTATCTGTAATACATTTTAAATGAACATAATGGGAGATTTTATTGCTCAGTGCTGCATTAAAAGACTCAACATCAGTAGTGTGGTAAAATTTTATTTCACAAATGATATGTAGTACAATTCTCTCACTCATTGGCACTTCTTGGATTGTGGGCTTTTGCTATTTATTTTCTCATTTTGCTCCCATTACTTCTTTCAGCAGCCAATTCATGTGTGCAATGAACTGTGAAGGAAAAAATCTGTACCCTCATTTTCAAATATATCCATGGTCATTTACCATACAAGCACACATGCATGCAGTAAAGACAAAGCAGCACTATTATAAATGAGTATGCAGAGACTAGCACTCACTGATGACATTATCTATTAGGGTTAGAAATAGCCTGACATTTGTTTTAATGCTGTTCTGATGTCTAGAAAAAACTCCACAACTTGCACCTATTGCCATCTTGACAACTGTATTGCCAATTAGAATGTTTAGGCCAAATAATTATTTGTAGGCCTACATCAAATAACATAAAAAGTAATCAGTAATCTGTAAGTGCAAGTATACTAAACAATATGCATTGTCCACACTGGTAGCTAAATCTAGATTCTACAAGTTACTGGTCAATGTTCAAACAACAGACACAGAAAATCCATATGTCACGTGTCATGGCTGGACATCACTGACATTTAACCAATACAAAGGTTAATATCTTTATCAGTGCACAAAGCACAGAGATTAGTGAATTATTGAACCAGTTTCCTTTTCACTTGGAGCGAGAGTCTGTAGGCCTAGAATTTGTTGTTTTGTGCACCATCTGCTGACTGAACATACATCACTACATGCATTTGTACCTTAGTAGTTATCTGTGTTATCTGTCACCTTCCATTACACTCATAATATTTACATATTTTTACAATTTTTGCAGTACAGTGATCTAGCCTCAGTGTGCTTTTAAGTTTTACTTATTTGATTTTATTTTTATTTTAGCTGTTGTTCAACTAAGATTAGATAAGATAAGCCTTTATTGTCTCCCAAAAAGGGAAATTTATTTTCAAGGGCAACTAAACTATTATGGCTTTCTACCTGCTCAAATATTACATTTCTAACTTTAACTATTGTGTTAATAAAGAAGGCTACAAAAGGTGATCCAACTGTCAACCGGCAGGTGGCGAAATGTGTAACTTTTCTTTGTGCCGGAAATACAGAAAGAAGGAAAAGCGGAAGAGACGTGGCACAAAAACAGAGGAGAAGGAGCGTCTAGAAGTGACAGCCCCCACATGAGTTTTCCTTTTAAAGTTGTTAAGAAAGCACAAATGACAATAGAGCAACACCACTTGGAACAATCGGGGCTCCATTGAAGTCTTGGTTAAAGGTACTGAAACATGCATCTGTCTTATGTGAAAGTGATTCATGCTAAATGCTAATTCAGCAGGCTATTAGCTCAAATGCTAAATGTTCATGCTTCTCTCAACTTCCTCGCTGCGAAGTTACTGTTTATTTCATAAATTGTACAGCTGTCAAGTGACATTTCTAGTAGATTACATATTGCTGATGTAGCTTAAGATCAGCGAAGCTACATTTTAGTGATCTCTATGCCCTGCTTGTATCTTTTGCCGTATAGTTTGCTATGGGGCTCTGCAAGTGTCCTAAGCGAAAGGTGACCAATCTATTTTGTTTTGAGCATCGAGTAAACGTGTGTGAGCATTGCCTTGTCTCCAACCACAATAAGGTCAGTGGATTAGTGCTACACGTTTTACACGCTTTAAATTAATTAAAGATAAACATGCTTTTTATTTTTTCTACAGTGTATAGTGCAGTCATACTTGCAATGGCTTCAGGACAGTGACTACAATCCCAACTGTTCTCTTTGTGATACCCCTCTGACAGGCCAGGATACTGTCAGACTGGTTTGCTATGGTGAGTTAATAGATTTGCAATTCATTCACTTGGCTCAAACAGGTTTGTCTACCATTATATCACTGAAACACTGCTTTCCCTGCGGAAGCAAACACTTGTACTGTGGAAGACTGCTGTACCAGATTGTGCCGTATTTACATGTGTGGCTTAGCAAAAAATCTGCTACTAGAAAAAAAGAAAAATACATGTAAATACGTCATTGTAGTATAAAAATTAATACATATTTGTTGTTTCTCAGATGTATTCCACTGGGCCTGTCTCAATAATTTGGCCTCACGGCTGCCCCTCCACACAGCTCCTGCTGGATATCAATGTCCCACCTGCCAGGGTCCAATATTTCCCCCTTCAAACCTAGCCAGTCCTATTGCAGATGTGTTGAAAGAACATCTGTCTTCTGTTAATTGGGCTAGAGCAGGTCTTGGCCTACCTCTGGTAAGATTCTGCATGTTGGGTTCCATCAATGATCACTGATAAACTGTGAATTTAACAAATTTATAATATGGACAGATTGAAGAGCCTTTAGTTGACCTGGAAGAGACCAAAGCTCCAGATGTAACAGATTACACTGACTGGTCAACATTTGATGGTATTGAGAAAACAGATTTTTAAACTCTTATGATTTATATTCATGAATCTGTATTATTTGTTAATTTCTTTGTTTCTATTTTTATCTTAGCCAGAGAACAAAGTGAAATCTACCCCAGTCACTCCTACAACACAAGTCTTAGCCCTCCGACAAACTCCATTTCACCTCCAGCGCAGGAAGACTTCGGAGCCTCACATAAAAATGGGGAACCAAATATTCAAGAACATGCTGTTATTAACTTTAATCAAGCCAGTGCTAATGACACTCTCACAATACATGCAGGTAAAACCAGAGATAACTACTGCGTTAAGTTACTGTATTAGCGTATCAATACTGCTGCTACTACTGTTTTTTATTGTAGCTTCATCACCAAGAAAGATCTATGACACCCGAGACACTGGTCATAGCGCAGTCACACAAATTGATTTTGATGATGACAAGTACAGGCGACGACCAGCACTGAGCTGGTTTGCTCAAGTTCTCAAGTGAGTATTGTCATTTTGCACTTTGTCAGTCAACATGATGTCATGCTGAGTAAATGTTTTCTGTTATCTTGCCTCTCCTCAGGAACCGCACAGGTGGAAAACGGACATCTCTGTCTTGGAAGCAGAGGATGTTCATGTTTCTTCTGGTTGGAGTTGTGGGATTTTTTACTTTGATCATTATTATGGCTAAACTTGGACGTGCCTCTGCTGGTTCAGATCCAAATCTAGATCCTCTTCTTAACCCTAACATCCGTGTGGGGAAAAACTGAAAACAAGCATAGATTACTCTCCTATTACACAACCTAAGGTTGTGTAGACTGTGAAACAGTGACTTAAACATAGTTGGCTCAAAAGATGGAGCTGTTAATCATCTTGAATGGAAAAGATGTCAGACCTCGTCAGTATGGAAGCAATGCTGCCACTGTTTTAAAACAAAGGCAGAATAAAATAATTGCTTGGAATAGTGATTTATAATGAGTGGTGGGTATTTATTTTTTCAATACCAGCAAACATGCATCAGTGATGATCTGTTGAAGTTCCCTGTCAAAGAACACTATTAATGTTAGCAGAACATCTCATATATATATTTGGTAGCAAGTTACATTTTCACATTTATAATCTCACAGATTTCTCTTGGTTGTTGAAAAGCCATGTGGATTTTTTTTCTCTGAATATGTCTTATTGACTGGAAGTTCACAAGTGATTATAAAACTATTTAAGGGTGTAATAATTTCCTCAGATACTGAGTGGATTGCTTTTATATTAGCACACAAATATAAATGTAACTGTTTTTGCTTTTCCCCAGTTGTACATTAAATTGTGAAACTACAATATTGTTTTTTTAATTCTCTAAAGCTTATTTGAACAACAGAACTTTAACAGTTGGTTAGATTAGAAATAGTTTGAGTTTTTTTAACAATTGAAGCTGTTCCTTTTGACCGATTTACAAAAATGTGTTTTTTCATGAAAGATTCTGGTGTTAATTGTTCTTTTGAATGTCAAATATTACAACTAGAAAGCACTTGGAGAGTGCAGACCTCCGCCAGGACTGCTTATTTCCCCTATGCACGCCTAAATGGTTTTGTTGAATTGGCTGAATTATATACAGTATATATAGATTCAATCAAATGGTAGTTCTAGTTATGTTTTGTTTTGTCAGTGTAAAATAGTAGTAAAGTAAAAAAAACTTTTACTACTTTTTTGAGATGCCTTGGTGGAGATCTGCACTCTCCTGTTTGTGTCTACTCAGCGGGGGGCCAGTGCCGGGGGTTAGTGGGGGAAGGAGTCTCTAGCTCTCATTGACAACAGAGGAACAAGTAGATATTTTTGAAAAAATCCTACATCCAGACCATAATTGCGATCACTCCCAAATTGTAATCACTTCTTCCTTATGTCACTCCTGACCTTCCCTGAAAGTTTCATCCAAATCCGTGCAGTAGTTTTTGCGTAACGTTGCTAACAGACACACGCATGCCAGCAGACCCGATCACATTACCTCCTGGAGGCAATATAGAGCACTATAGACTGCTGATACAATTATGTCATTTCGATTATGTAACCCTACATGTTGTCTCTGGGAATCTTTGTTATAACCATTTAGCTACTGTGTCCTACAGTAATGGTTCACAAACTCGTGTTACATGTGAGGGTCTGTAAGGTCTTCTAACTTTCCACTGAACTAGCCAAACTGTCAGCAGTGAGGGATGATATTGGCTGTCAGGATTTACATTGATGGACGGAAAGTGGCCTGGGGCGCAGTTAGTCACATAGTTTAAAAAAAAAAAAAAAAAAATTCAGATTAAACAACACACTAGGCACCTGTCTGTCACAATAAGGTAAACATGACATTTTGATATGATTTCAGTAATATCTTATGTTCACTCTGGCAGAATGTATTTTTATGTGTAATTGGTTTTGTCATAACATTGGAACATTGGAATTCAATACACTGACTGATTGTGAGTTATTACAGTGACCATTGCTCTGACATAATAGGGGCACTCTGGTCAATAATGATGGATAGTTAACAGGAATTCACTCAACTGCACTGGTCAGCATTATCGTCATGATGACGCTTGTGCACACAGCCAGACATTGGAAAGTAAATCAATTACGTATGTACAGTATGTCATCATGTTTTCATTTTAATAATTAAAAATATTCAACTAAAGGCTAAAATGTAAATCACCAGAACTCAACAAACAGTGCATTGTTTTCCCAACATTAAAACTTCTTTAATAAGACATATTTCCACATGATTTAATATACAGTATATAGGATTTAAATAATACTTTCACATTTTTTAGGGAAAATGGTATGATGTGATGAAGATGGACACATAGTAGAACTGTACTGAAATGCAGTAGCCACTACTGAGTAATATCTGGCCTCTGTGACATTGAATGATATTGGGGCAGATATCGATAAATGTGCGTGAGTTTAACTGGCGCTTCCCCAGAGCAGTTTAAAAAGAGCACAACACAGACAGAGCATCAATGCTGTGGGCTACACTGTGAATGAACACATCTCTCAACATCTGCTAAATACCTTTGTAAATGTAAGTACACCTTAACGCTTTTGAATATAGATAATATTTACTGTGTGTGGCTATTTAAATTTTTTTATGTCAGAATATTGTTTCCATGTCTCCAACCTTTATTGATGTACTTTTTTTGCAGTTCACATTAATCTTCGAAGACATAAACATCTGGAGATGGAAAAACTCCCTAAACCGACACAACTCAAGAATACTAAAGTGATGAAAGGACACAAGTCTGACGTCTCAGAGCAGAAGCACACAAGCAAGTCTCCACAAATGAAGAGCCACAATCAAAATCATTTCCACAAGCACCATCCAGATGACAATGACAGCCATGAGTAAGAATATAATTTTTATGTTTTGACTACAAACATTTAAAAGTTAAATATTGTTTTGACATGTTTTTTTGTATATTTTGTATAGCACAACAACAGAGGACAGTGTTTTTATTGATCCTCACCATGAAAACCGGCATTTTAATTCTCACCATCGTAAAAAAAGTCATCACAGTGTTTCAACTTCAAGTACCTCCATAGCATCCTCATCCTCTTCTTCATCATCATCGTCATCTTCATCTTCTTCCTCTTCATTCTCCTCCTCATCTTCATTCTCGTCATCAACAACATCCTCCTCACCCTATAGCTCTTCATCTGACACTGACAGTGAAAGTTCAAATCCCCGGAGCAAGCCTCGGCATTCCCGCTCATGTACCGACATCTCCAGGAAAAACAGATACTTTGATGAAAGTGATGACACAGAACCATTGTTAGATAGAGGTAAACATCTGAACAGAAAACCAAATCAAGAACAAGGCAGATCTCCTCACAGTACATGTCAAGGCACACATAAAACTACTAAAAGAGATGGAAGTGTCCGCAAAGCTAAATCAATGGAGTCTCTTGCTAGGCCTAAGGAAAAGGAAGAACTAGATGAAGCCGAACAGGATAGGAGAAAAAATGAAGCTAAGAAGAATTTGGTCAAAGAAAAAATAAAATTCTCTGCATTTCTTAATGAGATCACTCGCCAGGTGCTTAGTCCAATGAGACTCACAACACTCGGAGTCACAAATGCCCAAGGGCCTAGCAGTTCGGGACAGGCCTCTGCCAGTTCTAAAAAGACAGAAAACAACACTGAGAAACAAGAGCAACAGAAGAATTTGCAGGGCAGTGCAGACTCAGTTAGCCCACACTCACATAGTAGCAAATGCTCTAAGAATTCAGACTCTCACCAAAGACACCATAGTCACTGTTCAGCCAGCTCACCCGATCACAAATCGAGAAGCAGTTTCAAAAGACATCACTCATGGTCTTATCGCCATCACTCCCACTCACCTTCAGACAAGCACCATCACAGCCGTCATCGTCACTATCATCACAGGCATGCTAGCCTAAGTTATGAGAGAGATTACCATAATCACCATAACTTTGAACATTACCACAGTCCTCCTTGTCACCACACTGCCACTGACCATTACAAAACTAACCATCAACACAAACACCACCACAATCACCACTATGGTGAACGTAGTCACAGCACTACTCATCGTCACAAAGACTGCCACACACCACTGCATCATGGTCCTCATCATGGCCCTCATCATGGCCACCATGGAGATCACACATCACTTTATTGTGATTATAGTCACCACGGTCACAGAGCTGAGCGTACCACACCACATCGCCAGAAGCACCACAAAGTGTCTGGAGACTACTGCAAAGAAAATACTAACCAACAGCATTATGGAGATCATCTTAGCCCAGACTATTCCCGCAGTCATCAAGACTGCCAGCTCACAGAGCACCAGAGTGATAGTGAGCCCCATCACCATGAAGCCCATCACAGTCAACACCATCAGCGCAACAACAATCACAGTGAACATCACAATCGTGGACACCAACATAATATGTTTCATCCTCATTACCACAACCAACAACATCACCATGGGAACCACCATCACCCCCGGGGCCACGATTACCATGGGGATTGCCATAATGAAGCTCACTACTATGGAATCCAGCGCCATCCTCACCATAGAGAAAATCACAATAGAGACCAACACCATGAGAAAGAATATCACAATGAACCCAATCATCACCATGGAGACCATCACAATGAACCCCATCATCACCATGGAGATCATCACAATGAGCCCCATCATCACCATGGAGACCATCACAGCGAACCCCACCGTCACCATGGACACCATCATAATGAACCCTACCATCACCGTGGAGACCCTCACAATGAACCCCACCATCACCATGGAGAACCTCACAATGACCCCCATCATCACCATGGAGACCATCACAATGACCCCCACCATCACCATGGAGACCATTACAATGACCCTCACCATCACCATGGAGACCATCACAATGAACCCTATCATAACCGTGGAGACTCTCACAATGAACCCCACCATTACCATGGAGACCCTCACAATGAATCCCACCATCACCATGGAGAACATCACAATGACCCCCACTATCACATTGAAGACCATCACAATAAACCCCATCATCACCATGGAGACCATCACATTAAGCCCCACCATCACCATGGAGACCATACTGGTCACCAGCAGCACCCTGAAGGCCACTGTAGTTCACACCACGGAACCAGATCTCCTCAGATCCAGTCTTCAGAAAAAACCCTGGAGTCCCTGAAAGACTTAACTCAAACCAGTGCATTCAGTCAGGATGAGGAACAGACAAGCTTCAGTGGCCCATTACGTAAAGTATGTATTAGTCAAATTTTGCATTCCAACTTGATAATCTTATTATGTAATGTGTTCCATTCATTAGCCGTTAAATAATTTTGGGTTGGACAATATTAAATGATAATTATTAGTTGTTAGTTATTACTTAAAGTAAGTAAATAAAATTGTTTCCTTATTCTGTTTTTTTGTTTGTTTCTTTGTTTCTCTGGTCCATCCAGGAAAATACAGACGATGTGGGCACAATAATGTGAGCACCCTTTTTATATTTAAAGAGTTACATTTATTTACATATGAAATAATAATAATATAAATTGGCCATCCTACAGGATTCTCCAGGAACAGAATGAAGGTCTGCAGCAGAGTCTGTTGAAAACAGCAGTGAGAGTGGAGTGTTTGGGAGAGGAGTTCATGAGTAGTCGAGTATGTTTAGAGGCAGAGCTTCAGAGGACACGTATGGAGCTCAGCAACCTCACCGAGAGGTTTAAAAGGTAAAGGAATAAGAACTCAATAAGGTGATTACTGAGAAATGGACTCCATATTTCTTTTTGTCCTCAGATTACATGACAACTGCTCCTCCACACAACAAACAAACAGTCTTTTGGAACATAAACTTCATTTGGTGGTAAAGAAATACAGACTTTATACAATATTCAGAAAGAGACACTTCTGTTTCTCTAACTACTTTTTTTTCTAATTCTCTTTCTCAGGCTCAGAGCATAGAGGGGGAACGGGAGAGGCTAAACAAACGTATTTTAGCTTTAACAGAACGACTTGCTGATGCAAAGTTTGTCAACAGAATAGACACAAGCAATGTAAGAGCAACTGTATAACTTTAAACTATAAATGAAGTATAATATATTAATATATGTGTGTGTGTGTGTGTGTTTTTACAGGAAAAATCAATGCACAAAAGTGAGCAACATTTTAATTCAGATCATGTTATAAATCATGTTGTTCACCCAATTGCCCCTCCTCCAGCACAGTTTATGGACAATCTGAACTATACCAAAGACAAAGTTTCTGGACAGGAACAGTCCCTTGGGTCAGTCCCAGAAGAGGAGGAGTCTGATTGGTCAGAGATTGGTGAAGAAACACCACGATTTATGCTAACAGGTTTGAACCGTGGACAGGCATGGAGACATAGAGAGGGAGATGCAGACAAAGGAAGTGAGTCAGGAAGTGAAGAAGTATTTAGACCACACTCTCCACGTCCGCCAACAATACCTCAGCTGCAGTTCACTGCCCACAATGATATTTTACCTTTCCCCCAAACTAATCTCTCTCACATTGTGACATGCGAAGGGTCTTACAAGATCACTACAAATCCCAGGATGGGGCCGGCAGTTCTCATCCGCTCAGCCAGCCTGGAGGAGATCCCTCTGGCCCGTCACTCAATGCACAAGGAGCTCCGAGGCACAGAGGCCATGATGGACCTGCACCACTCTGGAGCAGAAACTATTCATGACTTCGATAATGAGATCATCCATCACTTGAGAACCAACAGGGACCCAGTGAATGTGAAGCACATAGACAGTTTTTCGGAGATGGACAGTGCTATGTCCAATCTGCAGTCAGCAGAACGCATTCTCAACCAACTCATATCTGAAACACAGCACAGTGAGGGAACAGGTGAAGGCATAAGGGAGGTGCTCAGCTGGACAGGGAGGGTCCCAGATGAGGTGTTCAAAGGAGAGAGCACAAAGCTATAACTGAAAAAGTGACAAAAAACAATAAATTCGGTTACACTTCGGATTGAAAATTGATACAAATACTTATAAATATAATAGATAGAGAGACAATATATGTATATATATTTTTTTTGCCTAAAATGTTTATTACCCATAGTAAGTAGATACTAAAATGTGATTATTGACTGATCAAACATAGTTACTGGTAATTAATGGTAGAATGTTTTGAGTATAGACATACCCTCTATCTTTTGTAGCTGTAAAGTGATAAGAATCTTTAGAATGCAGTACTTCAGTATTTCATTCCACCAACAACAGCAAGACTCATCCAATGTGTGGGAGTTTTTTATGTACAGTTTAATGAACTATTAAACAATGGAATATTTACTTGTCCTCTCTAAATGACTAAAATTGATAAATAAATAAAAGAATGCATTTGTGTATTACTATTGCATCATGTTGTTTTATTCATTATTAAAATCAAAGATTATAGCTTACACAACTATTGTATACTACATATTCATATCATGTCATATGTGGGTATCTAACTATCAGCTTAGAGTTTGTCATTCACGTCCCTGTGCGTGAGTGAGTGATGGCTGCTGAGCACACATTGCCCTGGATTGATCAGACCTGTTTAATAGGATATATTAGGAAGGCATTAGCTGTAAGACGTTCCCCTAGCCAGGGTCACCAAATGCACTGTGTGGCCCTCTGGATAGTGCACAGTGGTGGCTGGGAATAAAACTACTTTTTTCAGCAATTTTGGGCAGACTAATCAGGTAAACATAGCATAGAATTTTATAATTTTGGTAGTTTGGTTACTAATCTGTCAAGAATGTTTTAAAATGTATACATTTTTTATTGTGTGTTTCCATCTGTATTTCTATATTCTTAGGCAAAGGGTTAGGCTTCGACAGTTGTTTCGTTGCTCTCCTTCCCCTCTTCCCCAGTGATACTTGGATCCCCTGACTTGTGCAGACATGGTGGTGATGAAGATGAAGTTCCCTTTTCAGAAAAGGGTAAAGTTGGCCCAAGGGCTGTGGCTCCTCTCGTTGTGTGCCACAATGGCCGGGGCCATCACCTTCACTCTGGGATGCATCCTCAAGACAGAACTACGCAGGAGGGGAGAGGTACTCTTAAGTAATTTTAAAGCAGAAGAAGAAAATTAACGTGTGACCTGTATTACTGGTCACACTTTATTCACAACTAATTAATTATTTTAGTTTGACAAATATAGTGTGTATTAATGCTTTTCATTAAATTTGTATAAATGATGTTATAAAAATATAGCACCAAAAAATGTTCTTTAAGCAATGAAATGTCCTTGACACATGTGACCCAATTCGGATCCTTACTCCTTACAGTATTAATAACCAGGCTTTGTGTAAATCCTTGCATGACAAGCTTGTCATAACAGACCAGTAATAACATCTCTGGTGAAGATTTTATTCTTCTCCCTATGTTAAAGTACATGTTATAAAATATACATAATAAAAATTATATTTTATATAAATTATATAAATATATATAATACTTATAATACTTATTCATCATTAATCAATTTAGTTAGAGTCTGCTATGCTAATGTGAATGAAAGACTCCTTTTTGCCCTGTAAGGCTGTGTAGGTGCAGTCTATTTACCATTTCAATGGATTTATTAGTTTATTCTCCAGGACCAAAACAGGGAGCACACTGCTGTACATCACTTAAAAAGAAACCACCGTCAGCTCAATGCACAATATAATATTCATGTGCTTCTTTCATCTCTTTGAGCCTTTCAGATATTTAAAAACAGCATCAACTGCATGCATTACACACTTAAACTTGAATAGTACATTTCTTTGGAACTGCAACTTTAATAAAGTTGTTCACAGAATTATTTATTTATTTGGACGGGACAGTGCACATTAATGAACGTACAATTGTATAGAGTCATACAACTTGACGTAAGCATGCCGGATTTAGCACGGTGCTAATTTTCATCCGTAGTCCCGGAATGGGGAACCTATTGTACATGTTTTTAGTGGTAGGGGAAACCGGAGTACCCGGAGGAAACCTACACAGAGAACATGCAAACTCCACACAGAAAGGCCCCGACTGCTCGGTCCGGGAATCGAACCCGGGACCCTCTTGCTGTGAGGCAAGAGTGCTAACCACTGCGCCATCGTTATTTATTTATTCTTTATAACCTTTATGGCTACGTCACATTCTTGAAAACATACAAAGTAAAAGCAGACTTGGGCAGACTACAATTCAAAATCATTGCAAATGTT
>JAVQKG010247021.1:0-11204 GCA_036025885.1 Hypseleotris bucephala
TATTATATAAAGGACATGAACATGCTTTTATTTCTTAAAGTAAATATTAGAAGTTATCCTTTTTGCTCAGAAGACTAACATAGGCCAGGATCAGTCAACTTCAATCAGTAAAAAAAAAAAAATGGCTTGATCAGGAAAAAACAAGTTCCTGATCAAACAGAACCTTACAACAAACAAACACAATCTTACCCGTTTAAAATACTTGCTTGAGTCAAAAAAAAAATGTTCATGAAATTAAGAATGTGTAATTATTTGCAAATTCTTTTTGGAACAGCCACCAAATCTCAGTCACAGTTGTTGACATAGGCCAATAAACTACATGATCTGTTTAATTGAGGATGTAGACATTTTTTTATGAGGTTTCCAGCCCCATGAAAAAAGAGATTATTGTTTTTAAAAATAAATTGACAAGTAAAAATATATGTCAGATGCAAAGCCGAAATTTCTTCTCATAAACACACTTTCACTAACAATTAAACAATGTCTTTAAGTATTTAGTTCCTTCATAGTTTTCCCACGTCATCCATTGCCCATTAAAACCACTTCCACAAAATACGAAGCACATTTTTCTAATTACTTGTGATTTATGCTTTCATAACCACTTTTGTTCCTATTATTTAGCAGACACTTATCACATTGAGACAAAAGCCAGGGTACATTCTCTGACAACCCATTACAAAGTGGTTATGGCATAATTATTATTGGAATTTGGAGTATTATAAAACCCAAATGGACACTCCTCCATAAGTGACAACATTTTTTTTTAGTTTAGTTCCCACACTCTGCATATTTGTCGTCTGTATTTCCTCTGTGTAAATCATTGGAGAGATCATAGAGCCCTTAAAATCTCACTCTAGAGGGGGAGAGTAGAGGGTGGGGGCGTAAGGGGGTGTGGGAATGGGGTGTGGGTGTGGGAATGGGGGGTGGGTGGCGGGCAGAGGATGTAGGCGCCATCTCTGTGTTTGTGGTCATACAGACTCCACAAGGCAGACAATTTTAACACATGACATTACAAGCAGAAGAGTTCTCTAGCAAACTACGGGACTCCGAACCTGGTGATGTAATGCAATTTCTAAGTTCATGTAAATTATTAGTAAAGTACAAAATGTATTCAACTCAAAACCCAAGTCCAGATGACTGATTTAAACCTTCTTCAACTTTGATTTTACTTCCTGGATAAAAGAATGAAGCTTCACAGAAAAAAAAAAAAAAAATATTGCAGAAAATATTATCTTTGCCTACGTTGTCTGAGTTGCCTTGGTGGAGGTCTACACTCTCCTACTGTCTTATAGTGTACATTTTTGTACTCTACTCAGCAGAGGACAAGGTGTCAGGAGGGGTTGAATGAGATGAGGAGCATCATCCGACAACAGAGGAGTGGAAGCCAAGAGAAGGGAAAATTCTATGAAAAAATCCTACATCCAGACCACAACAATCCTAATCACTCACAATATCTAATCGCTTCTTTTTTGTGACACTCCTGACGATCCAAATCCGTGCAGTAGTTTTTGCGTAATCTTGCTAACAGACACACACACACACACACACATGTAATAAAAATATCAAAGTCATAAATCACACAACCACATTCATGTCTATTGATTGTGATTATACACATTACATCTCTTTGTGAAGTTCTGAGGAAAATTTGTTTTGATTTAGGAACACACGTACAAAAAATAACTAAACATATACACAGGCAATGTGCATTACGTGTCTTGCCCAAGGACACAATGACACTATGCACTCAGGCAGGGATTTGAACCCTCTGGTTGTGGAACAGTGAACGCTTACCCAGGGCCGCTCCGCAAAGTTACGTCTACAGATGACATGACCATGTGACTTGTGATTGGTCCGCCCGCAACGTGGCAGAGAAATGATTCGCTATGAACACTGGACCAGACCCCTACTTTTTGCACTAAAGTGGGCGGGGCCTGTTGGTATCTGCCCTGTCTGGTTTCCACTAATGAGAGGTGGCACTCCTATGAGACGGGACAGGCCCCACCACGGCCCCAGGATGAATAATTTACAACACGGGGCTTGAATTTGTGTTAAATGCTCCACACTTCTATGGACCGACTGGAGAAAAGCAAAAGACGAAACAAGTTGAAAGAAGTTGAAGAATAAAGAAATAGCCTGCGCGGCGCCAAAGATCATCAAAGCGACACGGCTCCCACTCCCATTGTAGGCCTTCAAACGCATTTTCGCCTATTTGTTTCTTATTTAGGGAGGCAAAAAATCTTGTCATTAAAGCAATTTCTCTCATGCACTGAAGAAAAAGGGTCTTTGGTTGATAAAGGCGAATCCAGTGACTTTGTATTCGCCACATTGGGTTTGTCTGGAAATTTGCAAAGGGGTCAGATAGAGTGGGGTATCACTGTTAGCAACATCAGAAGCTAGCTTGGGTGATAACGAAATGAAGACGGCGCTCATCAGAAAATATTAGAACACTTTGACAGAAGAAAAAGGCGACGTTTCTGGCAATATTTGTGGTGTTTTGAGAAAAGTGTGGCAAGAAGTAAAGTAGTTAGTGGTGTATGTTATTGGATAAAATGTGTGACAATGCAATACTGTCAATTGATATGGATGGGACTCTGGTAATTGTTTACAACGCTAAACCAGTGTAAACAGAAATACACTAGGACCAAACCAAATCTAAACCAGGACTGTATCTGGATTAAACCATCTATAAACCTGGGCTAAATTAGGTTTAAACCAGGACTACATAAAGTTTAAAGAAGGACTACATCAGGGCCAAACCAGGCCTGAGCCAGAACTGTATCAGGACTCAACCAGGTCTAAACCAGGACTCTATAGACACTTACATATTAAACAGAGCTGCGCATTCATGAATTGTTAACTTCAAGATCTGTGTCAGGATCAAACCAGAACTAAACCAGGTCTCAACCCGAACAGCGTCAAGACCAAACTAAAGCTAAACCGAGACTATACTTAGTCTAAAACCAAAACTAAATTAAGATAGAATCAAACCAGTCTAAACCAAGTCTAAACCAGGACCAAAGTAGTTCTAAACCAGTTGAAAACCAGTTCTAAACTCTTTCCATGCATATGTTATCAGTTAATTTAGTTTAAATCCTGGCTTGGCATGTAAGATCAAATCTTCTTATAGGACTAAACCAGAGTTTACTTGGCTAATCCTGAGTTAACCCAGAACTAATCCTGGACTTTTGGGTTCAGTCAGCGGACATGCAGACCTCTGATCTCCAACTGGAACTGCTGTCATTGAATAATACTACAAACATCAAGATATTGAAATTTTTAGTTCCTCCTTTGTCCCAATCTTGACTTCTCCTGTCACATGTAATTGCTGGAGCTTATTCTTTATCGGGTGAAGTCAAGTCTGAACAAAGAACGTCAAATCAAAATATATAAAAAAACACAATTTACCCAGAATGCATTGGCGAAACTTTGATCGTGATCCATTTCGCCTAACAGCCCCTTGTCGTGTCACCAATGTGCACGCTTTTTCCGGACGATTCCCTGGACGTTGGCGCGGACCACAGAGATGCCCAATTATTTCGGTTTCCACCTCGAGTAAACAAGACAGCGGAAATCGGGGAAGGTCTAATGTGAACTCTGTCAAAGCTGGCATTTTTCTGCTTTGCTTGTCCGAGTGAGAGGTGATGCCTTTAATAATTCCACATTGTTTCTGGCATTGGTTGGAGGAATTCACAGTTTAGTGGACATCTGAGGAAGTAATTACCTCTTTGTTCACATTCATACTTAAGGTAATCAGTCCAACTAGAAATGTGTGCATTCAACTGACATAGAGTATTTCACATTGAGAGCACTTAAGAAATCTCAAAGCTCACAGACGTAAAACCTGTAGGACTGTACTACATTTTAAATGGAGAAAGCATTAGCCAGAAAACATTTTACAAAATATTGCAAATTAAGATTGTTATGACAACCACTCTGCTACATGTAGGTAATATCAGAGCCTGGTCAGGAAACAGTAAGGAATCCAAGCTATCGTCTGCTTGTACAATTATATCATTTTAGGCTGTGGATGTGGAATATTTTAATAATTATGTTCTGTCGGTTTTAAGTAAGGCTCTTTTCAACTAATTGCTTTATTCAGTAACACCAGAGTAATACATTGTGGTGGTAGTGAGATACATATGTAGCCACAGCTGCCCTAGGATAGACTGACAGAGAAGTGGCAACCATACCACCAATCATACCAACACATTCATAAGTCTTTATTACAACATTGTCACACACACTGATGGTAGTAAGATATATCTGTGTCCACTGCTGTCCTGGGGCAGAATGACAGAAATGTGGCAAGGTTGGTGAATTGTCTCTATTTTTATGATTTTGTTTTCCGAAAAAGAGGTGATTTCGTACATTCTTCACTGCATTCATTCTCAGTTTCGTCTAAATCCAAGCCACCATTATTTCAGTTAATGTTGAAACTAAATTCGCAATATAAAAAGGAAATTTGGCCTATATTTTATGGAGAATAACCTCTTTATTTGCAATTAATCCGCACTGCTTTGAGCTCCGGCTGCAATTTAGTGAAGAAGACACTGAAAAGACTTACTTAACCTCAGGCCCACAATCTGAACTCAACCTAGATTTAGACAAAGGTTGGAAGATTAGAAAATTTCCAGATAATAAAAAGGAATAAGGAAATAAGGAAAGTGGGGTATTGGAGATAGGTTGAAAATAATGTCTCTATTTGTTATGGATGTCAACTGTATCATTGCGACTGGTGCTGTAAAAACTAATGTAGGTATAAATAGGCTTAAATGAGAGAGGTAGACCAAGTTAATGTTTTGGAAGTCACCAAAAGTTTTTGGGCCCAAGTCTGTGTTAAGGTTCAAGTCGGTGGCCCACAAGTCCAAGTCATGTGGGTCTGAAGTCTATGTCAAGTCTGGAGTAATTGGCCCAAAATTGCAGGTCAAGTCTCAGTTCAATGGCCCACAAGTCCGAGTCAAGTCTTGAGTCAATGGTCCACAATTCCATGTCTCGAGTCAAAGGCCTACAAGTCCAAGTCAAGTCTCGAGTCACTGGCGCACAAGTTCAAGTTCAAGTCTCGAGATAAAAAGGGTCTAACGTCTGAGTCGAGTCTTCAGTCAAAGACCTGCATGTCAAGTAAAGTAAAGTCTCGAGACAGTGGCTTCCAAGTCTAAGTGCAGTCTTGAGTCAATGGCACTGAATTCCAAGTCACGTCTAAACTCCGTTTGAGTCCTTTCAAAACCTTTCAAGTCTTTTTGAAATCCAACAGCTTTTTAATAATTGATGAATTAAATAAAAAAATAATTCACAGCCTACACATGATAAATACAGTCCAAGTCTTGAGTTACAAGTCCTTACCCATTTTTCAAGTTAAGTCACAAACTTTCAAGTCCACACTTCTGTGAAAAAACAAATGTAGACGGACCCATGACAAAAAAAAATAAAATTAACTAAACCAGAATTAAACTAAACCAGGAGTAAAACAAAACAAAACAATAACTTAAAGAATATTTCAAGTCTAAACCAGAACAAACAACAGTCTCAAAGTCACAAAAAGACGGACTTTGTATTAATAATTGAATTCCTATAGATATGTGGATTTTGTATTCTGCCCTGGCCTTGCTCTCTTTGACATTGAGATCTCGACAAGTTGAAGTGTGGGCAGTGACACCTCAAGAGTGGACCATCTCAAGTGATTAGAAGGTCATTATAAGCACCATAGCTGATTTCACCGTCTGAAGGAATGAGGGAGGAAAATAAATATTAATATGTCAAAGCAGAGGTCGTATTTACCAGGACTAAACCAGGTCTAAACTAGGACTAGTCCAAGGCTAGACTAAAATATGGTGAGACCATGATGTTGTCAATTGTTGGCAAGAACTTTAAGACAAGGACTAAAATCCAGTCTATAAAAGGTTTACGCCAGGACTAAAGTAGGACTAAACCAGGGCCCTGTACTACGAAGCTGGTTGAACTTATCCAGGCTAAGTCTCTCTGATCTGGCTGAACAAATGTAGACACTGGTGCCTCTGGATAAGTGGTACTACGAAGCAGGATGGCATCTCTATTAGTTAAACCGGAGTTAATCCTAGATCTCTCTCACGTCCGCACGAGTCCACCAATCACAGAGAGGACATGGCGCAGGTACCGTGAATAATTATCACTGACAGAAAAGAAGTGACATCCAGCGATCTACACTCACATATAACGCAGCAAACAGCCCAAGCACGACACGAGCCCCTAGCTTTAGACTCGTTTGAAGAATATGAGCGTGCATGTGCTGTTTAAATGTTTAATAATTTGTCAATCGCTAATTAATTAAACAATGCGTTTCAGTGAGACAAAGTTATTTCGAGTAGAGCAGTATTTTGTGCGCTTTAGCAGACATGTGCATTAGTGCGTTTGAACGATGAAAGTTTTAACTTTGTTGCAAGCTTATAAAATGAATGCTCGCGGTGCGTCAGTCAGTCGAGCGCTTCCTCGTTTTCCTCTCAGTCCCCTAGTCCCCACAGCAGCTTGGTTCTCCTCTCTGATTGGTCTAAATGCCGTGCTTATCCTGGGCCTTATCCTGGTCCAGAGCTGGTTTGACGTTCAGCTTAAGTTTCCATAGAGATCTACCTCGATAGAAAGTGAACCCGCTTCGTAGTACCGACAAAGCGGGTTCAACCCCGAAGTTAGCCCGCTATCCCTCTAATCCAGCTTCGTAGTACAGGGCCCAGGACTCACCTAGGTCTAAACCAGGTCCAAACCATATTAACCATGTCTCAGACTTGCTTAGTTCAAAACCAGGACAGGATCAAGTCTAACTATGCTGGAAGTTTGGTTCTAAATTAAACCAAATTGAGACTTGAACTGCAAAATGCTCCTGGCTGAAGCTCAGGAGGCTCTCCCATTTTAAATCTCCTGACAAACACAAATAAAATCTAAGATAAGCCAACCAATTGATTTAGCTTCACAGTAGGGGCAGCATCTTTCCTCATTGCTTCACTGTGTTATCGTTGGCCTTTTTAGAGCTAAGGGCTAACACCAGTGGATCTGTTTTTTGGGGCTGGATTTTGTTTCATCGTCTTTTCATCAGCTTTTCATCATTCTTGGTGTGCACTTGATACCTTGATGCCCCTGTAGCCCGGGGCAATGGAAAAAGGGTATTTCTTGTAGTGGTTGAGGGTTTGTAGTGATGACACTGAGAAGTGTCACTTGTATGTTTGAAAGTATTTTTGAACATTGACTAAATGCCCAGTATTGAATTTCAATACGATGGATTAAAGTCGTGAGACTTCTAGATTAAGGAGGTGACAGTCTTTCAAAGTTACTATAAGGGAGAGTAGACAACTTGCAATCACCAGAATGCTGTTTATGTCTATGTGATGTTTTGCTTCTGTGATTGCCTCTAATGTCATTGAAATTGTGTAAGGATTTCTATGAAGTACTATTACGCCTAATATTCATATTGAGTTCATTTACATTGTTCCCTCGGGAATCCAACTTGAACTGACACAATAACATTTTATTTCTTTCAATAAAAGGGACTAACATGACTTTGCATTCCATCCACTTAATGCTGCAAGTGATTATTTTTGCTGAATTTTATACAAAAAGAAAAAAAGAAATATAGGTCATAGTGCACCCATCCCCAATATTAATCTGACTGACTAAGCTAGCATGCATCAGATTGCCCACTGAAGGTAAAGTTGAGGTGATTATTCTAATCCTCTTGTGGTGGATTTACCTCACCTGAATACATCTGAGTTTGATATCATCATCTTTTGTCTGGGATGGATCACTTAACTGCTTCTCACTGCTTGACTAGTTCAAATATTAAGGGTGTTATTTGCGGGCTAACATCCTCTCGACTAGTTTCATTTGTTTTTGCCACCAAAATAATCTAGTTGTATCTCTTGATCTCTTGAGGTGATATGACACTGTACTGTATCTCTTCCTTTTGAAAAGAGGAAGTGTGAAGATTGATAAACCGTGCAAATAATACAGTTAAACAAGATAATGACTTCTTATGCTACTGAGGATATGGGCTGACAGTTGGTGGCAAAACGCTTTACTCACATTGGTTCAAGGTTAGCCAAAGTGTTTACCACTTCTGACACAAATGCCTTCACGCACCAGATAGATAGAGAGTTAGCTGCAGCAGTACAAAGTAATAATTTTATGCATCAGTTTAGGTCACATGGACTGCTGTGGCTACATATTCCTCCTACCATTTGTTGAGACTGCTGCAGACAAAGAGCTGGGCAAAGTCAGGCTAAAGTAATAGGAGAGATAAAAGAGATGATAAAAGACAGAAGTAACTGAGCAATGGTGTGGGACTGAAGATGGGTAGACCAAGTGGTTTTTAAATTGTGGTACACTTCTGGTTGTACTGTTTATAGTTCTGTTTTTCACTTAATTTGGTCTTGGTTAAGTTCTGCTTTAGGCCAGTTCTACTTTGGATGTGATTTGCTATTGTTCCTGGTTTAGACCTGATTTATACATGGTTTACAACTACAACTACAATGTCTGGATTAGTCCTTGTATTGGCCCCTGCTCTCATGTTTTTTATTTAATTCATTGGTCTAGACCTGGATTAGTCCCAGTTCAGTGCCATTTTATTCCAGTTACATGGAACGTCAATCGATTTCTAAGTCTCCATTTAACTATTGTTGCAAAAGCGACAAAGACAGATGGGGGAATTGAAAAGTTGTAGTTTGACAAACATCTGCAATTGAGGGTGTGAAACCACTGCATCAATCTATGGTCTAGTTTTGACTCACTGCCACCTATACATTTCCTCTGTAGTGTATATGTAACCTCCTCTACGCCCATATAAACTGACCTTTCAACAGCAAATGATGCACTCCAGCACAGGCACCTGAAGCTGACAGGAAACCAACACACGAGTTAGGTCGCACCCTGAAAAGATACACTGAATATGTGGCCGAAAGCTAGTTAGGTTGAGCAGTTTTTTTTTTTTTCCATAATATAGGATGTTGTGAATGATAATAACTAGTACTAACTAACTCTGGTCTGGAAATAAAAAACGAGTGAGAGCCCTTCTATACTGATTTAAATTTGCTTACATGATTCAGCAAAATCAAATGCATTCACAAAGTCAGCCTGTTCAGCTGACTCAATTGATGTTACTAGCCCAATTATCAAGAGACAGTGGTTTCACACTACAAAGACAGCAGCACTGCACCCAAAATAATTACAAGAGTTATGTTTGTCATATCTGTGTGTTTTTATAGTACCCTGCAGACCTCTTACTTATGCTCAACTATTATTTATTTTCTGATTTCTTTACCAATTTTAAACTCCAATACACCTTCATCCACCCCTGCTAAACCTGTGCCAGCCGTGTGACTCACTTGCTGTATTTCTTTCACTCCAAGGTTGCCCTGAAATCATACCAAGCTTTGAGCTGCACTGGTACTTCTTGGAACAAAGTAATAACATTCCTCACACCTTCACTCTTTGGTTTGAAAGTGTTCCTTCAACAGCATTTGGGCAAGGGGTTATTGTTGCTGCTTTTTCTGTGACTTTCTGTGAGGTTCGCTATCTAGAAACGCACAAAGGCTGGAGAATGAAACCTGCCGATCGGCAATGGAGAGGACAAATTGAAAGCCGTTCCTCCTGGCTGATCCTGCTGCTTTAGCTTTTGTCTGGGCTGCCTATCACACGTCACTGGCTCTTTGTATTGTGTGTGTGGAAATGCCAAGGTGAGTCCAGTACAAGGCCTATGTATAGCTCCACTGCTCCCCAAAGCCAATGCCTAGCCGACCCCTGTTGAGTCGCTTACTTTAAAATTCATGATTCCTACTTTCCTGGTAATTCCAGCTAGCTAAATGTGATATTTCTTTTTACATATCTAAGCCAGAATGAAACCAGGACTAGACCAGGACTAAACCAGGTCTAGACCACAACGGACAAAGTGATCAATGCATAAATACATGACTTAATGGAGTAACAATACAGGAACTAAGCACAGTTTTAACCATGATAAAACAGGAACAACAAATTACACTTAAACTAGAAATAGACCAGAGGATAAAGAACACACTACTAACTGACTAACTGTATGTCACGACACCTAATAATTTGTTTTTGAGGAAAACAAATTATTCATGACTAAATAAAGACAATGGAGGCAGTGACTAACCAGCACTAAACCAGGAATACATCAGGTCTAAACCATAACAAAACCTGAACTACAGTAGGTTCAACCCAGGTCTAAACCAGGACTAAAACAGTGTAAGGGATGTTTCCCATTGCCTGCCTACCCCTTTTTAGTCCACTCTAACCGACCCCTGTTGAGCCCCTTACTTTAAAATTCATGATTCCCACTACCCCGGCATTCCCTGTAAAGCTGAACATGAGAAATCACCCTTTTCACCGGGACACACACTGAATTAATCTGGCTCCTGGTTGTCAGACACCTCCACGCCTCCATGCCACACCAGTTTGTTTGGCTTTGTATAAGAATAAACCTGATTTGTGTGGTTTAGTATTTTACTGAGGTTACAAGATCTTGTAGTAAATTCCCATGTGGCTTTGGTGGGTTGGTAAGATTTTGGCATGGCGGCAAAGTATTTTACCTCTTTTTATTGCACCACAAAGAAAGATAAACGCTT
This sequence comes from Hypseleotris bucephala, assembly GCA_036025885.1. Classification (NCBI taxonomy): domain Eukaryota; kingdom Metazoa; phylum Chordata; class Actinopteri; order Gobiiformes; family Eleotridae; genus Hypseleotris; species Hypseleotris bucephala. The sequence goes on from JAVQKG010247021.1 coordinate 10,608, forward strand.
CATGTCTTTGATTAGAACCTCAGTGTATTTGGTTTTGGCTAGCACCAAACGTAATTGAGCTAGTTTGGGTTGAATTAGGAATGTCTTAATCACATAGTTGGAATTTAAGGCACTTTTTGGTCTGGCACATATGCTTCTCAGTTACAAAACAAAATTTGCAATTTGAAGCATTTAAAATTGGTGATGGGGCTTTGGTTTTCTCTTACTTACATTCCAAAAAGTTCCTTTATTTTGAGGAAAACAAATTATTCATCTGTAGTATAGTAGTGTATTCTTCTACCCAACTCAACTCATCTTTGTCCCCAAAGGGGAAATTTGGTTTACAGTAGTGGTACAATACAATCATGACATGAACAACAATAGACAATAGAATAGTGTCGGTGGAACAGAGCTTAAATAAAAAGACTCAATCGCCATAAAAACCTTCAATGAATAAATATATAAATACAAGTTTAAAAGAAAATTTGAACCAGCAGGGTCAGTCGATACGGTGCGTCAAAGATTTAGTGCAAAAAGTTAAAAATTGTGCAAATTAAGCATGTTGATTGCACATGGCACGAAGGAAAACTTATATCTGTTAGTTCTGGCTCTAGGGAG
>JAVQKG010247075.1:0-16772 GCA_036025885.1 Hypseleotris bucephala
GATGGAAAACATGTAACAACATGACTACAATCAAAACAGGGAGAGATGAATGTGTCATTTCTCAGTAAAGATAAGCAGACTGCAATGCAAATGTTTTATTTTTTAAAACTGCACTACCTGATTTCTTTTTCCTTGTGTTTGTCAAAGATAATGATTTAGTTATTAGTACAGCATAACAGTCATCTGAGAACAAATGAGACACAGTCACCTGTGGGCTGTATTATAAGGGTTTTTGTTTTAGAGCAGGGGAAGGAACTATCTAACCAATGACAGTTTCATAGGACAGGAGCACTCTGATTGGTCGATAGATACTCTATCTATCCAGAACTAGAATCTATCAGGAATAATGTGAAGGAGCTATTGTTTCATTTCAAAATTAACACTGGCTAGTGAGTACATTGTGGCAACACACAATGCATAAATCACAGAGATACAGTGTGTTATTCTCATTCCTCCCTTAACCAATTAAGACCAAACCAGGACTAAACTATGTCTTAAATAGGATATAATCATGGCTTAGACGCCCTAGAAGAACTAAAAAAAAACTTATGAATGAGAAGAAAAAGTGAGAACCATGAATGAATTGATTTATTTTTTTTAGTAAAGTAAAATGGTACTTGAAAAGCCATATTTTTTCTGAGGTGGTCCTTGATGTAAAAAAACACAATACATATGAAACCTTTTTTTGGAAACATTGCCAAAACCAGTGTCTATTATGAGCCCTTTCTGATTGATGACTATCGCTTGTGTGTTTTTCTATCTCCGTTGTCTCTCTGTTTTAGAAGTGCTCTTCCTTCCTTCCTCCCCTCCAGATTTCACATGTGTTTCGAGTGCCGTGTCACGCGTCTGGACTACATCAAATGCGGTAGACGCTGCAGGCGGAAGACGGGGCAGGAACCATGAAGCTCTGGTCCGCCGTGTGGCTGCCTATCATCAAAACATTCCCCAGAATCTAGCATTGAGCGAGCAGGTGAAGTCAACCACTAGCCAAAATCTTGTCAGCTCCTTCCTCTTGCTGGGTCCTTGCGTATGAGGAAGCAAGATTCTCAAAGTTTATGTCAAGTGCAAACAATTTCTTGATCTTGGCTGCGACGGCGATTACAAAATAGTGTACGTGCCAATTTTTGTGGAGGAAAGGTAATTCGTGGTGGATGAAGATAGTCTTTCCACTTGACCTGTGTATAATTAAAGAGCATAAGAATGAAAGCAGCCTCTATGCGGTTTCCCCCCTGCAGCTTTTTGACATTTAGCAGATCCGTCTTTTGACTTAATGGCAGAATGAAGCAAGGTGCTGTTTGATCACTGTGTTGGACAAAACCACAGCCATTTGTCATACATTTCTGTGAGTTGAAAACATGCTGATGAGACAATTCTCTGCTGAACACTTTGAGATGCAGTTGAGGAAATGTGAATAATAGGATATGACCTTTATACCGAGACAAGTCAGAGATAGTAAGGGTTAGAGTAAGAAACAGAAGGCTGTGTTACTAAATTGATCTGTGTGGGATTGTAGTTATGTTTTTGTTGTAAAGTAAGGTATGGAAATAAAAATTATGAATATTTAGGCCGTTACAACTTAAATATTTTTGTTGCAACTAATATCTTGTGAGTTGTCATGAGTTGTCCCTCTCATTTACGCAATTCTAAATCTGTCCATTATCATGAATTCTACATTTTCAATGCCACTGCTTCTTATAGCATCTTAAAGTACGTAAAAGCATTTCCTTGTGTGGTCAAAAGAAACAACACAAAAGTCATGACCTTTAAATGTATTTCCTGAATGAACCTTCGCAGAAAAATATTTCCTGAACTTTGAAATAAGGGATAACCACAACATTTCATCATTCGATTATTTCAAGACTATATTGATGACATCAGAACCTATTTGTAGACGCAAATGTTTGGCAGTGCTCTTCCTCCTAGCAGACTCAAGACACAGAGAATCGTCTGTGGAAACATTGCCTTGGAATGTTCCATACTGTCTGAAATATTGTTCCTCATTCATATTAAAGCCACATAGCATACATACATGCTCATTTTCAGTGTTTTTTTGGTGGTGTTTATTGTTTGAAAAAATTTAGACAACTAAGATTTTCACATACAGTGGATTTTAGAGAATGGTCAGAGTAAGAAAAATATCCAATCAAGCAGGCATCTTTCTTTTCTTTCTTTTTTTAGGAAACTTAAATTTTATAGATTGCACCTTTGTGTGTTCACCCTGCAACCAGAGGGTTGCCGGTTCAGTGTATACCGCCGTTGTGTCACTGGGCAAGACACTTAACCCTCCCTGCCTATGAATGGATGAGTTAGTATGACTGTATGGCCAGAATGGTAACCACGCTTCTGCCACTGAGTATAACTGCATGGAATTGTAAAGCGTCTTTGAGTGTCTAGAAAAGTGCTAGGACTAATGCAATATAATATTATTATTATTGAGAAGGAACTGTTTTATTCATATGATCAACTTTAAGTCTCCACATGTCAGTTCAGAACACACTCCCAGACATGTCTTCAAAATCCCAAACTCCAAACTTAAGTCAATAGAAACTTGGCCGGAATAGATCGGAGCTGTCAGATGTCAGATGGTCTCAGCCAGTCTGAAAGTATCGATCCCTGTGATTGATCTAAGGCCGTGTCCATCTGCCTGATTTGGACCTTAATGCCACAGAGTACACAGAATGGATAAAGTAGGAGAGGGATGAGCCGAAGACAAACAGATCACAAGAGCTGATAGTTAGGTCGGAACGTCGGGAACTCAGCCCGGAATGGGAGGGACAGTCTAGCCATGGAGCTCCGGACAGCTGCTGTTAATAACCAATCCAGGCCCTTTTTTGTAGACCATGAAACTTGATAGCATGATTTAATAATATTGCAATAATTTGTCTACAACGGGCCTCTTTGTAATTTTAACTACACTTTTAGACAATGCTGTGTCATGTTATCATGAGCTTTGCCAGATGCTAATACGGTTTAAGAGTGTTTTAAAAACTAAAAAAAAATGTATCCAAATGTATATATTATTTTCTGTTTAATGCCATTAGGCGTCATAGGTTACTTAGGTATATCCCAGCAACTATGGGTCTAAGGCTGGATACATTCTGGACAGTTATCAGTTAGTTGTAGAGCTGAACCATTCAGTCTTGTGTTCATTCACTATTTAGATTGACCAATTCTTTCATCACATTCATGTCTTTGGGCAGAGGGAAGCTGCTGCAGTACCCTGCGAGAACCCACAGAAACACTGGGAGGACATGCAGCCTCCACTCAAATCCACCACCTCATTTCTTAGAGGAAAAAGCACTAAATTCTAAATGCCTACATATATCTTTTTGCTAGATCCAGCCTCAGTCATGACCATCTTGAGTTTTCAAAAACAAATGTGTCAAAAATAAACTTTCTATTTCTGTTACATTTCAAGTAGTCTAGTCCAGCCCTGTAGCCACCCATAGCCAGCTGCTGTTGATAACCAATCTTGGCCTTTTTTGTTAAACATGAAACCGGGAAACCTGATAGCATGAATTAATAAATGAACAATTGATCTGCAATGGGGCCTCTTTTTTCCATCTGGGCTTTCTTTCACAATAGGTCCTCAGAGGGGCCCAGAGGAGCATTCAAACACTACACACACCACTGGAGACACCACCACTTGATCAAATAATGGCATGACGCGCTGATATGTAGTAGCTGTCAGTGTAATGCTCAGTGTGGGATCTGTGAATAGGGTTAGGGAGGGACCGTGCGCTGCTTCTCAATGTCTTTGCCAGTTATTTAGAGCAGTCCTAATAAGCAGTGTGGGTGTGAATGAGGAACTATTAGCTCAATAGCTGAATGAAGCAAAGCCCGTCCTTCGCTGCATGGCTTTTTTGCATTGGCAGTTTTCTTTACAGGCAGCTGCAATATAAGAACCCCTGCCCAGAGAGGGAGGGGCTACAGGAGGGGGCGTATCCAGTGTGGAGGTACAGAGAAAGAGGTGGAAAAGGTTGTGGAAAAAAGACAATAATGATAGAGTATGTGTAAATGCTTACCACAGCTAATGAATGGTAAATTTACATTGGCAGAGTCCCTAAACCCTGAATTACTTTAAAGTGCAGTATAGTGGACTATGTAGAGTTTGGACCACTTTTTCTGTTGTTGCTAATCACTTAATGCCTTTTTATGCATCATGGTCTAGATTTCAATGGAACATACTGTTTTTTCTGTTGCTAGAGATTGGAGATGGAGTGATCACAAGATATATAGCCTATGTCAATTGATGTGTTTTTTGGCCAGTTTTTGTCTTGACTCAAAGTAGAATCATAATTTGAATGTCGATGAATGAACAATATATACTTTTTCAAATCTGAGTTAACAGACAAAAATACAATTGTATATTCCACACTAATAATTGGTGTGACGATTAACACACAGTCACTGGTGACCATATGGACATAAATTCGAGACCTTCTAGTTAAGGGGTAAATGCTTTATTTACTGTAGGAACAAAATGCTTCAATCAATAGAACCCAACAAATGAGATATGAAAAAAAAAATACAATGAAAATATGTGTGGACGGATGCCAGTATAAAAGCACCAGTGAAACAAATGAACAAGACTTTCAAGCTTGACATTTCTACAATAAGATGTCTGTTTTGCGACTGTTGCCATTGTTGACAAGAGGCTGAAGAAGGATGCATTGTGGGTGCTGAGTGGGCCTGTCACTGGGTTGATGTATGGCGGGGCAGATGCATTTGGAGAGGGGTGGGGGGGCTGAGGTAAGAACTGGCAGGCGGGGCACGTTCCTGGAGACGAGAAATAACAGACAGAAGAAGAAGAACAGGCATGTGAGCTATGTGATGGTTATCAGTAAAACAGAAGGGACTGAGTGTTCTCCACCACAGGCACATGGCCCGAGGGAGAGAGAGGGTGTGGGCAGAGGTGGGGCGGGCAAGCAGGTGTGCAGGGCGTGGGACATTAGGAGGGAGGGGCAAACAAACACACAGAGAATTGGAATGAAATAGAGACTAGTCAAATGGTTCAGCAAACAAATGCACAGTTCTGCTTCCTTCAAGATTGCAGTCTGTGAAAATAGGTTCAATCTTTGTTTTCTGGATCCAGTCTTCAGCTGTTGACCATTGCGAGGTTGGGAGTAAAAGCACTTCACACATAAAACTATGGTACAATCTATTGTTTATTAGGGTCAAGGGATCCTGCAGTCTCCCCCAGCTGACTCAGGGCAAAAGTTCAATGTGGGTAATGACCAGTTTATTGCACGGTTAACACTTAAATCACACCTCCACTCACACTTGCATTAATTTTTATGGGCAATTTAGAGCTTAGAATAGGGTGTACAGTAAACAATACACGGAAGGTCCATGGACATGTGATGGTGAGGTCTAAGGGGTCATTAAAATCATTTCAAATGACCAAAACATAATAAATGTTTCTGTTTGGGGTGAAACACCTTCTTGTGTAAATGATTACATTATTTTGGTCCAGTGCTAACGTGATGCCAACCTTTATATGCCAACTAAATCTGCTGCTTTTGGAGGTCAGTTGATGTCAGAACAGAGAATAAATAAAGATTACAATTCTTTCTTGTGTAATGAACTAGACATAAAATCTTTTAGGCATTGTTACATTGTTGTTACATTTCCTTTTCAGGCTGACCATTGTGATGCCTAGGTTGGTTGGTTTATTGGTTATTACACAAATAGTAATGGTTTGTTTGTTTTTTATTATATTATTAGAAACTGTCCAGGTCTGTTACAGATGCAGCCTTTGTGGTTTGACGGATTGAACATTTGGCCCTAAACCTACAGATCCTTAGTTTGAGTCCAGGTTTGGGCATCAAAAATAACCTTGGTGCTTTCTGTGCTTAAATGTTGTCCAAGCTACTTTATGTTTCTGTGAACACATGTCATTTATTGATTCCTAATCTATTGATGAAAGCTGACCTCCTCTACATTTTGCTCTAATCAAAACTTTGATTTTCTAAATAATATAGAAGTAATCAATGAAAACAAAAGAAGAGCCGATAGTTTTGTTGATGACATCATGGCTGTAAGCGATTCACAGTGGTGTGGAGTCCAGAGGTCACAGGAGGTGGAGAGGGTCTGGGTCTGGCTCAGAGCTATCGCGGTCATTAGCGTCTCTCGGCGTGGCTCAATAAAGAGCTCCTGCACCGAGGGCCTGTGTGTGCCTGGCAACATTCGTCTGAATGGTTAAATGTCAATATAGAAGCAGCAGTGTATCACCAGAATCACAAGGATCAATGGAGACGAGAGGTGAGTGTAACTGGATCACCATGACCCTCCTCTGACCCATCATCACACGGACACGCACAGGCACACAGTGTCACCTGTCCCACAACCACACACTGACCTCCCACCCAACAACTGCAACTGGTATTTTATGTCTGTTTTTAGATTACTAGCCTACTAAAAAATACTAGATACACGTGTAGACATATCTGAGTTTTGCTATATAAACCTTCCATGTTCCTGAAATAACACCACTGTCCATTGAGTATGCAAGTATTATTCTAAAAAGAGGATTTGATCTAATTATATGACAGAACTATCATGCATTATGTGTATAATATTGAGATAGGTGCAAACAAAAAGTGTGTGTTTGATCACATACTGTCACTATATCGAACATCCTCTCTGGATAGAACCCTTGTTAATTATATGGTATGTCCTGGTATAATCTTAAGTGTATTTTGATGTTAGACATAAATTGGTTTAAATGTCCTTAAATCCATATTCTTGTGTGTCCCAAGACGAGCTGACTTAGTTTTTCCTATTCTCCTGTTCCATTTGTGCACTTCCTTAAACGAAAAATGACAAGTCCTTTTTCAGCACTTCTTCAAAAGCTTTGAAAAAGCAAATAATTGGCTTGTGACTGTGCATTGCGACATAATTAAGCAGAAAAGTGTGCGGAGAGCAGAGTGGAGTGGTGCCTGCCTGTATACACACAAGGCTCTGTGCATCGTCAGCTGCTGCTGCTTCTGGTAAAGTATGCTGCTGTGGGAGTGCAGGGACATTTCTCGCTAAGGGAAGTGGTGGGTTTTTGTGGTCTCATTTTAGCCTAGCGCACTGAGAAATGGCCAAATGTTGCTTTCATTTTGAGCCGAAAGGCTAGCAATTACAGCGCACACAATCACGTGAGCGAGATGCATGGCCTTTTACTGCACCATAGAGGCCCTCCAAGGTTGATATGCCAAGAATGAAAAATAAAGAGTGCACCCCTCCCCTTTACCCCACTTCCCCTGTCCCTCCCGCATGCACAAATAAACAGACATCTACACACTAAAACACACATGAACACACACACACACATGCACATACACACATGTGCACATCACACTTTGTGTGACTCTCCAAATGGTTCTAGCTCCATATGTGCATGCAGCTCCTCTTTACATTTATCAGGCTCACAATATAATCAATACCTTGCAGTGCAATGAATGGATTCACCAATAACACTGAGACTGTTGTGGGGCTAACATGAGCCCAGCCCCTAATGCTCTTATTGTTCTCTTTTATATTAGCTCTATTGAAATATAGATCAATATGCAGGGACAATAGATGACCGGCAGCATCAGATGAAAACAACAAACACTCATTTAATTGTTGCACAGTTGTCATTAATCTACAGAGGTGTGTTTCTTTTGCATGTGTGTGTGTATTTTGTGTTGCTTCTTACTTTGTTTCAAAGTGCTCCACCCCATACACCAACACTCCACACATCTAAGCCATAGGCAACACATCTTTTTATGTTCAAGGGGGACATTGATGAATTGCTGCGAGGTGAGCCGTGGAAGCACAATTAAGATTCCATCAGGATAAAGGTAAAGGTAAATTATTTACGTTAACAAGAGGGCTTGGCTCCCCCAAACATTTCTCCACAAATGGAAAAAAAATCTGCCTGCTCTGGAAATAGAAGGAATAGGTTTCTGTAAATTGTTGTGCTTTTAATTAATGAGTCAGCCAAATGTGTGTGTGTGTGTAAGAGAAGGGCTCACCTATACCTACTGTACAGCTAGAGCAATTAATGAATTATATTCTTTCTATTTCTGTGTCTCATCATAACTGTATTGTCTTTGGATTGTGCCCAATATTTTTAAACATGAAGTATGGTGCCAAAATAAACTCGATAACTAGAGACATTTGGCACTGGTCCTATTTCACATGTATGTATTTACATAAACTACCTCACCAATCTGACTGGATATTCACTGAGTACTAAAAGTGACAGGACTCATGCATTTATAAGTGGCATTTTACTGATGCAAAAACAATTAATGTTACTAGTGCTAAAATCAACTGAACTTAGTGCATAAGGCAACACAAGACATTCCTTTTGATTTTGTACAGTGCCTGCTCTTCCAGCAGATAGGATTGTGACTCAAGAACACCCTCTCTTGTCCTTATCTGTGAAGCCCTACTCTCAAGAAGACACACAGCATCACGTGACTCCTGACAGGCTCAGATGCCCTTGTCTTCAACGGATCAATCAAGCGTCACTTCTTAAGTCCGACGTCTGCATATGTGTGTGTAAGCCTTTACACATCGTCCCTAGTGTGTGTTTGCACGTTTGCACAGCCTTTTATATCCAGTGTATGTATATATGAGTGTGTATGCCTACGCATGCTTGACATGAAAAGTTTGGGTGTGAGAGTGAGCCAGGGAAGGGGGTGGTGAGGAAGGGAGGGAGTGAGAGATAGTGTGTGGGTGGGATCCGTTTTGACAAAGTTCCCCATTTTTCAGAAATAATCACTTGTTCCCGTTACACTCAGTGGCGTGAGACTCTGGGCGGCTTAGACGACAAAGCCTAAAAAATAGTCTATCCCTGGCTCCAGCTCTTCCCTGTCTCCCTCTTGGTGCTTGTGACCCTTGTCCTTGTGGCTGCTAACGAGGGGGTGTGGTTGTCACTGGAGGCGTCAGGGCTAAATTACCATATTAATTAGCTCATCCTTTGACCGATAAACACAGAACTGAAATGTCACCACACTCACATTGGCCATAGGAAACACAATTACTGGAAGTCATTATTGTTTTAGCAATGCCCTGCGTTTCTTGCTCCATTTCCTGCGCCTCCCACTCCTCAGCTCTTTCTCCTGTACTCCCAGTCCTGTCTTTCCTGTTTGACCTCAGCAGCCCATTTACTCACTTTGCAATGCAAACGTCTTATAAGAACATGTAGGATGGAGTTAGTCATACATGGGCACTATTTTTCCACAGTTGAGGCCTATCTGCAGCTAAAGAAGTACACTTCACACTCAGGTTTCACTTCCACATCCTAATGATGTCATGTCAGGGCTTTGACAGATGCAGTAGCCTATAGTATTTCTGAGTTTATCACATGCTTATTTTACTGCAGTCTTTGTGTATTAATAGTCCCAGTTACATCCGATTTTGCATCTGCTTTGACTATAGTTTAAAATGTGTAATACTCTTAACAAAACGTAATATGGTCAAATGCTGGGTCAATGAAAAGGGCAAAAAGTTCACCCTGGCATAATGTTAACACATAGTCACAGGCTTGTCTGCTGTCCAGACGAGGATTAACATTAGTGCTCAATGGGATATGTTCAGATGTGTGTTTAAAGGAGAGGGGGTGCAGATTTAATTTTAAGCCTGGCTCATGGGTGTGGCTCCAGCGATGGTCCTGTCAGTGCAGCTGAAGATCTGCAGCCTCTGTGTCTGCTTTTGTATGTTCATATGTTGCACTGATTGGACAAGTCATTCTTTTTGTTTACTGTCAATTTGCCAATGCTAGCTTGTTTGCAGTGGCAGTGGTACCTGTTAAACATCACTGTGCAGTTGTCTGTTAGCATGATGCATCTGCTAGTATTTAACTCCTCGTCTGATCCATAAACAACATCTGACCTGGAGTGGATGCCAGTGAGGCAGATCTTGTGCGAGACACCACCATGTGTACGCCATATGTATATTTCTTTTGATCCTAAACCTCAGAGTACCTCCGCACTATTTCTCTTTTAAATCCCCCTGGAGTCCTCTCTGTTTCCTAAGCCAGCAGTGATGAATAAGGCAAACCAGAGAGGGCTGTGAAGTGAGCAAACTCTCCTCTGTAGATCTGACCGTGTAGCACCTCTTTGTGTTCTTATATGCTCTGTGAATGATCTCATCATTTTGACATCAAAGATACTGTCCAGATATCATTCCTCTCACAAGCATGCAGGCTGGAGGTAACCTTGGTGCTTTCTATTCATGCCTGTAGGTTACTAACATGGAAGTGTGCATCAATCTCTGGGCTGACGTCTTTTACCCCTTTGTATTATGGTGCTATGCCTTAGATAGAATATTTTAGACAGTAGAGGATATATGGCTGCAGGATACCAATAAATACTGTATGGATGCTGTATATAGACCAACTTATACATATTTAATAAAGTTGTGCTTTCACAGTGAGGCTAATAAAGATTACCAGATAATCAATAAAACAAAATCTGTTTATATTATTGACCAAAGATTTCGAGGTTATCAACATGTATGTATTTGAAATGAAGGACACCAGGAGGTGCACTGCTGCAGCGTGCTACATGACTATCCTCTTTAACTCATGACTAGACTTAGCATAACAGTGAGCTATGTAATTAATGCATGGAATAGGTGTATTGTATTTAACCATTGCACATATACTTGATGTGATATTCTAAGGCAAAAATAACAACTTCCAAACACTTTGGATTTGAAATGATATTTCCAGATCTGCTACAATAACACAAACTGTAGCTTTCAAACATTTCAGTCAAGTCTGTAGTGTATGCAGTCTTTGCTCTTCTGAACACATAACTTAACATAAATGTTTAAGAAACGTAGTTAATGACAAAATAAAGACTAGAAACTCCCTGTGTAGCACAACATTAGCATGAGTGGTAGAATACCTTCATACTCACTTTTAATTATGCAAAGCTATTCTGATAAATGTATGACAACTGTAAACCAATCACTTGAGCTAACTAGTCAACAAACAAACTATTATTATCTGATGCCAGCCTTATTACTCTTTATGCTTGTATGTTTGTATTTAGAATTTAATAATATTCATTGCCTCAGCCGTGTTCCACAGATGAAGCTGTGTACGAATGCTTCATATCATGCACGCTATCATTACCCCCCAATAATGACATGTTTTATTCATCACCATATGTGTTTGGATGTATGTATTAGGGGATAATGGGATGTGCTTATGCCAGTTTGTGCCAGAAGATGCTCGTCATCCGCCCAGTGTAAAGAAGTGGGTCAACCCTTCTGTGAGTGGAGCGGTGTGAGTGGGACTGTGACAGGTCTGGAGGAGGGAGGAGGGGTTGTGGAGGCCTTATGGAGGTCGTATGCTAGCTGTGGAGGCTTAACTTGGAGCGTACAGTGCAGGCATATAGGCCTCTCCGTGGGTGGACTGAGCAGTGAGCTAATCAGATGTGTTATTGGAGCAGGGTGTCCCCAGGGCAGCTGTGGCTACACAAGTAGCTTACCATCACCGGGTGTGTCTGTGGAGTGAATGAATAATGCAAAAAATGTAAAGCGTCTTTGAGTAGTTGTGAAAAGCGCTATATAAAATCGATGCATTATTATTATTATTATTAAAGCAGGAGTGCATCAAAGATGTGAAAAATTAGGCTGTGACCTTGATACTTGATACTTTGAGGGAGTGGACGAGTGGGACTGAACCCTTCTGAAGTCAAGCATAAGAAGATGAGTTGATATTTCCGTAGAAAAATAACCCGATAACTCTCTTTTTTTTATGCAGATTTGGAAAATAGTCCCTTCTATATGTATTGATAGTTGGTCCCAGTAACAATCCATTCTCTCATGGATCTCACTGCTACTGTGTCTTTGGGCATATTTTATTTTTTTGCATATGTGGTATACTCTGTAGGCTCTATACTGCTGCCACCTCAGGGCAGTTGTGGCTACAGAGGGAACTTCCTACCACCACTGTGGTATTTATTAAAATGCAAAGAGCTTTGACTACGAATAAAATAATTATAAAGGCTATCTTTTTTCTTGTCTTTCTATAGTTACATGAAAGTACATATATATATTATACAAGCTGAGGACCATATGAAATCTTACCATGTGCCAAGGCGGGCCCCCTGGCCAGACTTCTGCCATGTCTGCCATATGATAATTACTGAGTAGATCTGAGTGGGGCGCTGTAAGTTGTCACTTTGATTGTGTTTGCACAGTGGGGGTGTTCCTCTATTCTCTCGTCTTTCCTCTCTATCCTTAATAGAGGATGCTGTTGGAAGTCTTGTCCCCTGGGAAGAATGCGACAGATCCTACATTGTTCATTGTTGTTTGTCTCTCCTTGTAAAAAGAGAAGAACTTCACAATAGTGTGGGATGGGATTGGGGTGGTGGGTGCAAAAAAGAAGAGGGAATTACAAAGATCACAGTTTCATCCAGCTTTGATGTGATATGTTAAAAGAGGGTTTGGGCGAAATCGTGGGGGTGACAATGTTTACATCTGCGTGTCACGATGGGGAGAGAGAGAGTGAGGGGGAAGAGAAAAGCAGGGGAAAGGGACATTGAAGAGGGATAAGAGGGGGGCACTAATGCAGAGCTGTCCTGGGGGGGTTGAGATGCTCCGTGTATGGGGAGAGTGGGATGTTTATTTACTGCAAAGATGCTGTCTGCCTTCGGGGCTTATACCAGAGGAACGCATCACTGCCTCAGCTTCGGGTCTCCGCCTCCAGCCAAACGCCACGGTAACGCCAGCACAAGCACCACCTACTCCAGGAAGTCAACAGAGACAACATCAAATGGAGGTCAATTATGGTTCTGTAATGATATAATAGTGAGGCAGAAAGAAAACTATCCCAAGTATACTTTAAATAGTGCGTATTAAGAATTAAGTACTACACAGCTACTTTGGACCTGAGGTGGGATTCCTTCTGGAAAATGGTCAGTTAGTGGGGGGGGGATCATACTTTTGTGACAAAGAATTGTTCAATCGTGCACAGTGGGCAATTAATGTCAACTGCTCCAATTTGCTTTTACTATTTGTAGGAAAGTGAAGCAAGAACACTGTGCAGCAAAATGCAACAACCAAAATATTCAAAACTAAAAAATAAAATCTATTTTGTTTGTAATTGACAAATGTTAAAATATTCCTCTCATAAGATGTATGTATTCAACTGCAGGAAGAGTGCACCTTGGGGAGCTAAGTGCTAAAAACTTCAATATCTCATTTATCTGTAGCACAAACAGTAGTCGATTGTGCGTATGCTGTGTTAGTTTTGTAAAAAAAAAAAAAAAAAAAATGCACCCCGGCATCAGCACTATAAGCAAAACATGCAAACTCCTGATGCAAAATTAGTGCTTATTAAACCCCAGACAGGTTTACGATTGTGCTGTACCACCAGCCAAACTACATCATTGTTTGTTGGTTCCCTACTATTCCCAGTGCTTCTCTAACCTTCCCCTGAATCAGCATGGAATATATAATGCATTTCTCTCTTTCTCCATCTTTTGCCTTACATCTTCCTCTGTTTGTGGGAATGCAGTTTGTTTGGTGCGGGACATGACAGCCAAGCACCAAAACATGCAGATGTGACAGTGTGAGAGGGCCACTGGAGGGCACAAAGAAGAAGAAAGTATCAGGCTAGAGCAGTGACAGGCTCAAAGAGAGAATGTGCTCAGAAGCAGGATGAGATGCTGAACAGGCTGGAGGGAAGCAGGGATATGGAGCAGAGATTGTTAGTGCAGAGATGGGGTTTGATGGTGCAGAGGTGGCCCCCTCCCCAGTCCCCGGTGCACTCCTGTTTCATGGCTCTAGCAGACTGTCAGTGAAAACAGGCAGCAGCATGTAGACAGCTGTGCTCAGGAGGCTGCGGGGGCGACTATCCACTCCACACTGTGATCCCCAGCTCTGCCGTGTTCCTTCTAATCGTCAGTAAAAAGCATCAGACTCAAAACAAAGGCTTTATTTAGTCCTTGCTGTATTCACATGTTTGTCTCTGCTCATGTCTGTCACAGTCAGCTTTGTACACTGAGTTGTCACTCTCTTGTCTTTGACTTGTATATCAACCCAATTTCTCCAGGCTATGGTACATGTTAGACTATTAGAGGAAAAATGCTTGTTATAAAGATTCTAGTGAGCAGTACATGCTGAAACCAGACTGCCATTTCCCCTCAGTTGATATCAATCACAGGTTTGTTCAAGGGATTTTTATTGGGCCTAAAAGTAGTAGCCACAGGCCAATAGGAAAGATTCATCTTCACTCGCACAAACAATACATCTGAAGGAGCAGACTTAAAAGAGTATGACAGGCTGCCATCCTCAGTGTCTGCGTGCATTAGTCCCTTTTGTGTTCAGTGGTGTACATCAGAGGAGCACAGATCACTGCTCTCCCAGCCTCTCTTTGAAGGGACAAGTGGTGTCCCTGGAGTGGCCCCTGTGCCTTCCTCCTCAGTGCCTTGTTTATAGGCCTCTCCCCTGCAGGACAGGTTAATAGAGGAGCTGGCTGGGCTCAGGCCTGCATCCCATTCACTGTCTAACAAGACATTTCATCTTCTGCTTTAGTGGCGGCGCCTCTCTCTTCTAAAACTACTGAGTGTGCACTGGCCTTGGACAGAGGAATCCTCCAAATATCAAACAGACCTAAGATGTAAGACCTAAATCTACTGTGACTCCACTTATGTTTAAAAATAAATTCTAAGACAGTTACATTTATTACAGTTTATCTATGAGTAGTACTATGAATTCCTTATGGCATTGTAAAAAAGTGTAAAAATAAAAATATGTAGTTGTATCTCATCACATATACAGTGAGTAATAAAATAGGCTAGTAGATGAAAATAGTCAGCCTTACTTTAAGACGTGTGGTCTAAGCTCTACAAATTTAAATTTTCTTCATCTAAACATCAAATGAAAATTAACATGAGAAAAAAAATCATTACTTCATTACTTTGTTGATGCAGTATACCTCCAGGCGACTTCACTACAGCTCAGATTAAAGCCAGAAGAACAAACCAATATAAGTCTGTACTAGCACACAAGGTTAGCTGTAAATCAGCTCCCAAGGACACAATAACAGGGCTCTGAAAACACAGAAACACCAGGACTGTGATCTTTTACTGGGGTACGAATGAAAGACAGGAACCAGAGGAATGGGGGAGTCTATGGTGGTTTAAATCACCTTGACTGGCCGGCTCTAAAAGTGAGCTAACTCCCTTCTGTCCGCAGGGAGACGTGGTGTCCGGTAAACAGTTTGTGCCTCGCCCTCTGGAGCCAGGGGAGGGAGAGGAAACACCATGTCCTTGGGCTTC
This sequence comes from Hypseleotris bucephala, assembly GCA_036025885.1. Lineage (NCBI taxonomy): Eukaryota > Metazoa > Chordata > Actinopteri > Gobiiformes > Eleotridae > Hypseleotris > Hypseleotris bucephala. The sequence continues at coordinate 15,279 of JAVQKG010247075.1, forward strand.
AACTTTGACCCCCCCTCCCTGATGAAATATGGGCCCTGCCCTGTAGTGCAGACTTGTTTGAACTTGTGTCACTAATGGGCAGGGGTGTGTGTACATTGCTTTTTTGGGTAGGCGCACTTCTAACTTTGACTTTGGGTAACACTAGAGTTCTGGGGTCATGTTAAACTGCACTGTTGTGATAGGCTATAGTCAAAACCACAATAAATAAAAAAGTGCATGTTTACCAAAACCTTAGGCCTTCTTGACTAGTGTCTAGAGCGCAATCTGCTAGTTCAGAGGTAAATGCTAGCTGTATTCATTAATATTTTTTATAAATTCCTGTATCCAAACAGTGTATTTACTAATGAAGTAATCGCGCTCAGTAAACCAGCCCATACCGGAAGAAACATGATGTTTGTGGTCAAGTAATAAGTCAAATAAGTGTAATCACGTATGTGCTGAGACCAAAACTGAAGACTATGGAATTACACAATGCAGAAACAACTCCCCACTGTTGTCTGGCCACTGATTTCACTATTGTAGAGTTACACAAAACACATTGGAAACACCAAACAAAGGGGCCAACAAATGAGTATGCACTATTTACCTCATTATAGCCATGCTGTAAATCATTACCATTATTTTAGACCTGGTTTATACCCCACTATTTTTTTGTTTATCAAAAGTCAATCATGTGCAAGGCACAAGATCAATGCACAAAATGTTAGTTTTCTAAGTCGTTTGACAACCTCAAATTGGGACATGATTTTTTTTCTTTTTCCCGTGTTGGTTCTCAATTACCACTGATTTAAGTTTCTGGTGTGGATTGGGACAAGGGTTCTGTGTCAGAGATAGGGCCAAGTCCCAATCACAAAATGTCAATAGAGAAATTTACTTTAAACTCTATATTAGTATTAACAAATCATGTGGGTCAGTAGACAAAGAACTTAGGGATCCCTGTATTAAGTCAAGGTCTTGTCACTACTAGATCAATAATGCAAGTATAGGACCACTGTCCATGAATGTGTGACTTCTTTATATCTTGTTGATATTTTGAGTATGCCAAATGAATTGATACATCATCAGCAGATGACAAAATGTGCCAATGCTTTGTAATATTACAACCAAAGAACTTTATCTCTTTTCCAACAGCCAAACCTTTAGCTACCAATAACGTGTTGTGTCTGCCTGCCCTGCTGTTTTTGTTGTTTGAGCTAATTTAATGCTATCTCCATCTCCAAAGCACTTCTCCTAACAGATGAGTGTTATTACAAATGGGTCTGCGGTGTCCCCCCAGCTGACTATGTTTCCATTTTGGCTATTTTACATTTCAAATGACTGATGAAGGAAACTGAACAGAAGAAGAATGGCTTCCTTTCTTGACGCTGTGAAAAGCACCTTGCGGATGGTGGTTACAAGTGTCGTCACCATAGCAACCAGGGAGTAGCAACACAAGGGCAGAAGCGGGGGGGGGGGGGGGGGGCTCATCCACAGTAAAAAAATATCAATTTTCCC
>JAVQKG010247098.1:0-12121 GCA_036025885.1 Hypseleotris bucephala
CATTTTAGAGAAATTTACAAAGCTTGGCAAAAGCATTCTTCACACACATCCTGACAAATCACAAAAGTCACCCAAACAATATGATGCCAGTAACCTCAACAGCGCCACCTAGGGACTGATTGTAGTGGTCAGAAGAGGCAGTAGGCGCAGAATGGCAGCCACACTTCCACCACCTCCTCCGCCATAAGGCAGTCGGTCTTATAGCAGTTGACGCAGACGCATGTGGCGTTTCGCCGATATACATTTGCTGTCGTTTACGACAGCCTGGGTCTAGTTATTGTGTGCCATTCAGCTAGCCTATACATGCATTCACTTTCTTCTTTCTCCCAAGATCAATCCAGTATTGATAACTGGGGCGTTTGACCTGCAACCAAAGGGTCACCAGTTTGAATCCACCTCCTACTGTTGTTGTTTCATGTGCAAGACATGTAACCCACATTGCCTATGAATGAATGTGGTTGTGTGACTGGTGTTTGGTAGTGGTTGGAAGGACTGTAGGCGCAGTTGCAGCCACTGATCAAAATCAGGACAAGCTTTATTCTTTGTTTCTCTGATTAGGTGTTTTATATTTGGATGACCTTCTTTTAGTATCTTGGCTTTGAGTACGTAACTTCAAATGGTTTAGCTCCACAAATCTGATCGCAGCGTCATTAAGTCTGTCTGGGATTAGCATAAAGAGACAGAAAGATGCAAACAACCCACAATCACTCATTAGATAGTGTAAAAAATGTAAATCCTGTTTGCATTTTGTAAACTGAAATATATTATATAAAAGGCTACACCATGTCATAAACCAGTCTTAATCCTGAAATCTGTTCAATGCAATATTTCTTCTAAAAGCAATCTATAAGCACCAATCCTAAAGTACTTTTCTCCTTCCAACTGTGTCCCCAAAATTCCCCTCAGTGAAGAACTTTGAAATGACCGCTGAGTTGAGAGCCATTACAAGTGCAGAACAAAGCAGATGATGGAAAATGATGGAGGTTGAGGAACAAGGTCAAGAGAGTCTGAGTAGAAGGCCAAGATAAAACCAAGAGAAGGCAAAGCAAGCAAAGCAGAGAATCTGCAGCCAAACACCAAACTCACCGATAATTAAGGGACGGACCAGGAAGAAGGCAGGAAGAGAAGGGGGGAAATTGGGCAAAAGGATAAAAAATTGGACAAAGATGGGAAGCGCGACTGGAGGTGGTGGATTTGTTTGTTAGTCTGTTAGCATGGTAAGGACAGTAATAGACTACTTTGTGAACATTATATGCGTCTGGTTTTGACTGGATCAAGAACAATTCCAAAAAAGAAACTACGAGTGGTCAGTAACAACAAATATTTAGTTTGAATAGTTTACATAATTTTAGGATGCAATTGATATAACATTTACTATGGAACTAGTAGATTGTCCATTTCAATGCAGGTCTGGGCATATTTTTGCAATTGCAAGAAAGAGCATACAAACATTTTTGGGAAAGAGACGGTTGGTTTCTAAGGAAATTCAAAGGTTTAGTTATTCTTTTATGACACTCACAGTCACGGATGGCTAGGGTAGCTATGAATGTGAAGCAGGTAGCCTATACACCCTAGAGATGCCAAGACTGATAGTGACAAAATACATTATCCCCTTCATTCACTATAAGGGCAATATAGAGCAGTTGGCATGTATTTGAATTGTGGGCAAAAGTCATAGAATCCATGAGCGCTAACCACTTTGCTACAGTGCATACCCAGCTCCCATTGTAAATTCTGATTTGGATGCCAGCTTACAAAAACATGAGCTATGAAGTGCAAAGTTAATTACTCAATACTTTGTTGCTGTGCAGTGCTTACATTCTTCCTGAATGTGTCGGGGTAACATTCGGAAGTGTTACATGAGGACTTTAATAATGCATACGAGTGCTCAATGAAACATTAGGCTGTAGGGCTTTGGTGCTGTGAAACACTTACCTGTTAAAAGCATGGTCTCACCTTGTGCGATACTGCTATTGGTTGCTATAATGTGGTACAAGGACACTGTTGTTTTCTAAAGAAAGCATCATATTAGCTCCAAGTGTGACATGTTTTTCACCATTAGAAGATTAATTTGTTGATTCAGCACAATGCGAGCCTATAGGATCAGCTGAGTCACCTTTATGTGGCACACAGGGGTTAGTCAACACAGCAGGGGGGTCACATGATTCACGAGAGGGGTACGGACGTCCCAACAGTGGTCTGCCTAATGATGCCTAGTGAAGAAAAAGGTTAACGCTCGTCAAATGTCACATTATTCTTATACAGGGACTAAGCTGATTCAGCGACCTGGTGATGGGGGCAAGGACCAACTGTGTGCATTTATTATGTGTACAGTCTCCTGATGAGAAGGCCAAAGAGCATTCTGCTTCACATCTGTGGACGTCACTGTCAGAAGATGAGGTCTTTACATGACTGCACAACAAGTTAGTGGAAATAAATGCAAACTACAGTATAATTTGACCCATCCTTCTGATGCTGAATGCTGGGCAGACTTCAGGATGACTGACCCTTCACCAGATCTTTAGCTAGGATCATGGTCAGAAGAACCTAGTCATTTCTGTAATAACTAAATATTCAGCAATACACATTGTACATGCATTGTTGCAGACTTTAAAGATCCTTTTTTTTTTTTTTGCACATTTCACAGTCTATTTGGGATACATTAAATGGTCAATTGTTTTTACCTCTTGGAGAGGACTTTAGCTCAATCGCTTAGCTATTAATTAGGCTACTCAAATATGCATCAATGAAACAAAACACAACTTTGTGTATGTGTTTGAGGTAGATGCATCATTGGAAGATGGGTTAAAGCTCAGATTTTATATAATGTAGTACCTTTCATCTGTATTGTCCCTGTATGTGACCTTTTATTCCACTCTTACCTCTTTTAACCAAACGGTAATTACATAAACCACAAATTGCAAAAAAAAAAATACATTAAAAACAATCACTACGCTGTGTGCAAAACAAATTAGATGATTTCACAGTGTGTCAGCAATGTAAGATGATACAAATGCTTACTAAATATAGCAAGACCAGATGGAAATGCCACATTGCCTCTGTGTGGACATTCAGAGAACTGCAGCTAGGTTCATGCAGGAGTTTTTTTCTCTCTGCAGTTTGTACTAGACATGTTTGTTTGATTAAAGTTTAAGTTGATTTTAGATGTAAAAATGTTTTCTCCTAGTACTGTACTCTTTCTTTCTCTCTCCACCCATGGTATGGCTATGGAAGAAAAGGAAAGTTAAAGAGATTGGCTAGCTGTCAGTGTGTGAGTGTCAGCCCTGCAAGTAACTGACCATTGTGCTGGATTTACCTCACCAGTTCTACTCCTGCACCCTCCAAGGAGAATAGATATTGTAAAATACTGAATAAAAACCAGCAAAGTGTGGGTTAACAGTCAGTGGCTTTATATATAGAGTAAAAGTTACAAATACAAAAAAAACAATTACACCAAAGTACAAACAATTTACATAAACATACCTACCATGGTCAAATATCTTAAATAAACTAAAGGTAATATCTAGAGACAGAGTTCACAAATTCACAATAAGTAGCAACAAAGGGTAACTTGTGCGGTAATACATTTCAGTGGTCTGGTTAGCATGTGTGTGTTAGCAAAACAGCAAAAGGCAAAATCCTACAGAAGCCACACAGACCTGAGCTTTGACTATGTAGTTTAATGTGGTTAGCACATTCATAGTTCTTGTGCAGGAGTGATGGTGGAGTCAGTGTGAGGTGTAGTTATTGCAGGAGAATATGGAGAGAGTTAATGCTGGTTTAAATCACCCTTTAGCCTATTTGATGTTTTACAATGTGCTTCTGTAATCCTTCCTATTGTTTAAGCTGCAAAGGCTCTTTGATATAGCGGATGGATTTAAAGCATAAACATAATCAGATAAGAAGAGATATTTTATTTATCTACATTTCTTTAGAGATCAGAGAGTTACCAAAGCCCATTGTGAGTCTACGCATACCTTTTCTGTAAAAATAAATGTCTGGAACATTTTGTAAAATGTGTAATAAAATGTAATGATTTGCAGTATCATAGGGAGACTTTTATATAGAACAACAAAACATCAGATCTCAAAAACAAGTCTTGGCTGCCGCTGTGTTGTTGCTGTCAAAAACTAAATTTACATTTTTTTGTAATAAGTTCCTCAGTTTGAACACTTGATATGTTCTTTATGAGAATTGCAAATCATTACATTGTTTTTATTTACATTTACAGTGTCCCAATTTTACTTTAAAAAGTTGACTTCACTTTATGTAAAAATGTAAATAGATCTGCACTGTATAAAATAAATTAGGTTAAATCTTAAATAATTTACACTTAAATAAAATAATGATGTTAAATAATTATACTTCGCTGAAACTTGTAGCTTAATGCACTGCACAGATAAGCACTATCTGTGTTGGCCACCTTTAAAAACACAATACCACTGTGAAGCCAAGAAATAAAATGAAGGCACAGAGGTGTTGTGGGTCTCAAACACACAAACACACTCTGGTGGTTATTAAAACACTTTTGAATAGGTACTTTGTTTTGTTACTAATAAATCATTCAGCAGGTTGGCAGATAACATTATAAATCAGAGTTGTTTGGCTTGTTCTACAGAATGAGAACAATTTATAGCCATAAGTATTATACAATAAGTAATAATAATAATTGTTGGTTGTCTGTCATGTGATTGCCTTTCATACACTGCTATTAGAAATTTAGGATAGGAACATTAATAGGACACATGCGGGCACTAAAAAAGTTATGGTCAAAAATGGGAGCACAAAATAATAAAAGTTTGATTATAAAATGGGTCATCAAAAGAATATTCGATGTTATTACAATGGTCCCAGCCTCCATTAATATGTATCTAATCCACATGGATTTATGTAATATATATAAGTTATTTCCATTGCAGTCAGCAGTAGAATAATATGGTATAAATAATAGTGATAGAAGCAATAGCACTCCACTTGAATTGGTTTTCGGGCACTTCCAATGGCCTTAAAATGTATGGTACAATAAACATGAGGTATATCATTGTCCTTAACTATATGCTGAAACAAAAGTGCTTTGTTTTGTTGTAGAGAGAAAGTTAGCAAGTTTAAAACAGCTAAAGATTAAATTTTTCAACTGCAATATTTTTATATATGGTAAATTTAAGAATATTGAAGTTTGACTACACTGGAAGTAACCTTGAGAATTGAGAACACTTGGCTCCTCTGCACTTCTCCTGTTCAGACGTTTCTTCCTCCGTTGATGACGTTGCCTCCCGGAGGGGCAATATGAATGGAATCAAGAATGGGCCGCAGCATCTGTCCAAATGGCCTGAGAAGATAATAGGATGAGTCACTCGCTCATTATTACTGCATTAAAAAGCTTTGGCTAAGAAATTTATATATGTTTAAATTGGGCACAAATTGTTCCTTACGTGGACAGGACTTCCGATGGTAGATCGGTGATGTATGAGGGTATTGTCCTGCCTGTCAGGAACTGTGCCACTTCATTGGTAAAGGTGTTGCAGTTGTGCTCAAAAAGACGATATTTGTCTCCCCTAAAAACACAAAAAGAATTAGTACAAATATTAAAAACCAAGAAAAGCAATAGTTAAGTTTTTTTATAAGAAGTATTATATAGGCCTATAGAGTGAAACTGAGTTGGAGGGCAGGCAATTTTTAACAATAGCCAACTAGCCAAATGCAGGTACATTTTATTTGTGGCTAATTTGACTTTCACTATCACGCGCCACTTTGTCCAGTTGGATTTTAAACTTTTTACCTACTAAAGGCTGACTTAATCCAGATTTGCATAAAATGTCCAACTAATTTAGAACTGATACAAGTGAACTCATAACAACTGAGGGAAAATATTGAAACATACAAACAATCATACATCACAACCAAAAATATACAAACCAACATTTCTTTACATAAAAAGTAAACTGTGGCTAGTAAAATTCTTAATTTGCCAGTAACTTTTCAATAATACGTACTAGCCACAGTGGTCAGTGAACAGAAAGGTTCACGTTAAGGCCTGGTGATGACTAATGACAAAAAACAACAAAGAAATACCTGTATGAGCTTTCACCCAGTGAAGAGAGATAGTCCATGAAGATTTCATCTGATACTTCAGTTTCTCCCAACTCCACAACTGTGTCCGGAGGACCCAACATGGTCCCACCCTGTAAAACATTGAACTCCCTTATTCATAGATGAAGCATAAAACAGAATAGAAACATTCTGATAAAACATTCTAATAAAACTCATTAAACATATTTCCTTGTTGCAGACTTACAGGTGAACAGCTGGAGATTCCCTCGCCACCAAAGAAAAACTCATCACCATATGCCACTATAGCTGTATGCCTGCAAGGCAAGGACTCGGTTAATAAAAACGTTTATAGAATTAGGATAATCTGGAGAATTATTTTTTGATTAATCTATTTAGGCTACTTATCAAAGCCAATATTCAACTATTAAACAGAAAAGACTACTTACCATATTCCATCAAGCTGTTTGCCTGAAATAAAATAAAGAAATGCATTAGAAATAGATAAAGTGTATATTATCATATTTTATATGAATGAAAACTCAAACGGATTTACATAATATGTGGCACATTACGTGACATAACACATTTTTTTTATTTCAAGCATATCAAGAATGGCTAATGCCTAATAATGATGTATATGAAACATTAGCAGCACCTGTGTATTCTTATTGATGAGATTTACTACAGTACTATTTACAATACAAAATGGAAATCAGCGGTTTGTTATTATCACTATGTTACCTCCGAGGCCAGACAGCACAGGATTGTAGGTTATCTGTAACTCACCTAACATGATGGGGCTCAGACTGCGAGCCATTCCTCTTGATAAATCATAGATATACAGCTGCACGTTGTACCTCGTTGGGGTTTTATCCATAGTGTAAAACTAGAATATATCGGTTTTATTGCCGGTAGGACAGCTGACTGATCGCCCTGTATGATCTCATCCACCACAAATAAAAACAAACGACTTCCGGTTTGACACCCTTCAGAATACAACAATGAAGCATTTGACCAATGGACACTACAACCCAGGCGACTTGTGAAATTACTTTATTTTGAAGAAATGTTGTTCTACTTCTGCTTTTAGGTTTGTTATCTCAGCTTGACAGAATAGACAAACATTCTTTTTTTTTTTGCTTTTAATATAGGTTGAAATTTACGAATACATAAAACTAGGCAAGTCGTCAATTTGATGTCAATACTTGGTTGATGTACGATAAATTGTGGACAAACATGGTAGTGTTGAAGCCTTGCAAAAACAACCATCACCGCTGGATGGCGACTCCAAGTCACGATTTCTCGGCCTTATTCCGATACTACAGGTGGCAGTACTGCTCCTAAATCTAGGCTGCTGAAAAGAAGAAGACTAGAGAGTCAGCCACTACACCAGACCAAAATAGACAGACCACAGAGCAGCTGACGTCCTGCAGTAGAAATGGCTGCCACCGGAGTCCTTCCCTTTATCAGGGGGGTAGACCTCAGTGGAAATGACTTTAAGGTACCACTTTTATATTCGTTTGTCATTTTTCATTTTCAGTGTTTGTCTTCATAGCGCCGACATGTTAGCCTAAGATAAAGTGAGTTATACATCCGTAATAACACATGCGAAGGACTGAACACTAGCTAGCGTAGCCCATGACTAGCACTGGGCGTTAGCTAGTTGTCAAATGTGTGATAACAAAACTGTTGTGTATTTTACGTTATTTATAGTATGTAGCTAAGGTCAAGAAGACTGTGAATGGAGTATACCCGTACGCCACGTAGCTTGAGAGTTAGCAAATGTATAGATTCGATTTTAGTGCTATCAGTATGTATAATAATGTAAACATAACATAATGATAACTGGGGGCTTGAGCAATGACTTTCTGCCGTCGTATTTGGTACATTTTGTCTTTAAGGCCACTGTACAACTACAGCACTTAGATCAACAATGACAGCTGGGGCCATTTGGGTGTGTTGTGCTACTGAACTGTTTGTCTTTCTACCTTGTGTCTTATGTTGGTACAGTATTTACATTAGAGACATGTAAAGGGATCTGTTTATATGTTTTGAGTGCTACTTTTATCCTTTGTGTTGTAAACCAAAGTTCAAGAAGGTTTAAATCTAAACCTGTTCTTATTGGTCTGTGATGTTGAAAGGGCTAGGTTAGTTTCGGGTAGTTAGTGTCATGTGGTCTCAGTTGCTGGGGGTGGGAGATTAAACCCTCCCACTCAGGAATAGGATATATAATTGTAACTTTTCCCAGTCAACTTTTAGAATTGATAAGGGCTCTTGGATAAGAGCCGAAACGTCAAAACGACTCAAAACCCAAGTCCAGATGACTGATTTAAACCTTCTTCAACTTTGTTAGGTTTAAGTGTTGTTCTGTTTAAGTGGTGTTGTATTCTGTTTAAGTGGTGTTCTATTGATTCTGTTTAAGTGTTGTTGAATTCTGTTTAAGTGTTGTTGTATTTATGTTGCCTGTTGGTGTTTTCAGGTGCTGCTGGTGTGTTGGTTGGACATCCCTTTGACACAGTGAAGGTGGGTGTGGCTTCTTCATGTGATGTAGACACTTGAAGACATAATGTGGTCAAACCAGTGTTAACACCAGCCCAGGCTTATGTCTCACAGTTCAACAAACAACTACACTTAAATGAAACTGCAATCATTCTTCACATTGACTCATGCAGATACTGTACACGTTCTGATGTAGTATATTTGACATTAGAGGGAGATTCCAAACTAACACTTGTAACAACAGTAATTGAATAGACACAATTTGTAAAGTGTGTTTTCAGCAGTAGACACATGCACTTAGTGACCTTACAAATACCACAGGATGTTAGTCATGTGAACTATGCTAAAGCAAATGAGGACGGTAAGAGTTTGGAGCCTTTATCTGTGGACAAATGTGCATGTTAAAAGTACTTATACATACATATTCTGTCATTGACATATTTCATGTTTGCTAAAAGCGCTGGTACAGCAGTAGAGTGTTTGTTGGTAGCTGTGTTGTACCATGCTTTCAATGTGATTTCTTCCTGAGTTGGTGTGTGCTTTGGGGCTGGGGACTGTCTTTAACAGTGCCAGTGTCACTGTGTTGTAGATGAGAGAGAGAAATAAACAAGCTCTCCACGGAAATGTAACCTAGTAAGTACGGTCAAGGTCTTCTTTCTTTCCCCAAATGTCCCTGTACAGCTGTAGACTTATTTACACAGATGTTTGTTGTAACCCTGTACAATAGGGCTGCACGATATGGAAAAACGTGAGGTTCAGTAACTATGTAGAATGTTGTGATATTGATATTATTGCTATATATATCAAGATTATTATTATGATTCTATATTTTCAAAAGTACTGCACTAGGGTAAATAAGAAAACAAAGCCAAAGTGATCCGGCATTTAGTTATCGCGTTCACATAGCCAATCTGCAGACAAACGTGATTCCATAATATCGCCGAAACACGTTTCGCCAATATAATTAGGGCAAATAAAAATATATCTAGAATAGAATATTTTCAACACATTGTTCCCAGCTTAAATTGAAAAATATTGTAAACAATTTAAGACCATGTTATTTTTAGTGAGAAATTGCAGATTCTTGCAATACTGATTATAGTGACGGTGGCAATCATTTAGTGATATATACAGTATAGTGCAGCCCTACTGTAATGCATCCTTCCCTTCCCCTTCAAAAACCCCCCTGTTACACATGATCTCCTGATGCCACACTAACAGCAGCTGATGTGTACAGGTGCGGCTGCAGGTTCAGAATGTGGACAGGCCTCTGTACCGCGGGACGCTCCACTGTTTCCAGTCTATTGTTCGGCAGGAGTCGGTAAGTGTGCCAGTAACACAACATCACACATTGTTCATGTAATCCATGTGCTATCTTTACTAGACAACATACACTAGTAAGTAGTTCCATATAAAAGCCAGTACGTACAATTTGACCATTATAGTAATTGAAATGGAATATAGAGTTACATGTACCAGAAATGAGTAGTGTTAACCTGGTAACTCCTAACATGGGTTAGGCGGTGTGTCAGGCCAGGATCTGGAACCTAATTTAAGCTTGTGTCATTTGAGTAAGTGGGCTGTGTGTGGTGTCACTACAGCTCTGTTCCTCCATATAGTAACTCTTCACATGTAGTTCATAAAGAATTACTGGAACATGAAAAATCTGCTGGTGCTCCTCCACTCCCTGACATAAGCCCTAACCCTTCTACATCCGTACACATACATGAACAAAACAACGATGAGGGTATAAGGACAGGGGATGTCTATTTGTTTATTTTATTGTCATATTATACACATACTAAATCTCATTTGTAAAGTCCTCTGAGGCAACTTGAAAAGTTGAAAAAATTGACATCTGTTGTGTTTTAGGCTTTGGGGCTATACAAAGGCTTGGGCTCTCCGCTGATGGGCCTCACCTTCATCAATGCCATTGTTTTTGGAGTACAAGGGAACGCCATGAGGAAGCTTGGCCGGGACACCCCCATGAACCAGTTCTTGGCGGGGGCCTCGGCCGGGACCATCCAGTGTGTGATCTGCTGTCCCATGGAGCTGGCCAAAACACGCATGCAACTGCAGGGTACAGGGGAGAAGAAGTCCAAGAAAAAGATGTACAAGAATTCTGTAGACTGTCTGGTGAGGATCTATAGAAAGGAAGGCCTTCGGGGCATCAACCGAGGCATGGTTACCACACTGCTGAGAGAGACCCCCGGCTTTGGAGTCTACTTCCTGGCCTACGACGTGCTCACACGCAGGCTGGGCTGTGAGCCGGAGGACCCCTACATGATTCCCAAACTGCTGTTCGCAGGTGGGATGTCGGGCATAGCCTCCTGGATCTCCACGTACCCTGTAGATGTGATTAAGTCCAGACTGCAGGCTGATGGAGTGGGCGGGGTGCACATGTATTCTGGAATCATAGACTGTGTGAAGAAGAGTGTTCAGAAAGAGGGCTGGAGAGTGTTCACTCGAGGACTCACCTCCACTCTGCTCAGGGCCTTTCCGGTCAATGCCACTACATTCGCCACAGTGACTCTGTTCCTTATGTACATGAGAGAGGGAGGGGAGTGCACCATCCCAGACACTGACCCCTCTGTCTCACCATCTGTCTCACCCTCTGTCTCACCCTCTGTCCCCCTGCAGCCTCTACAACCCCAGGCCCAGCCCACCAGCATATAACTGCCCCAGCTGCCCCAGCCCACCAGCCTGAACAAGTTGGTGTTTGCTTGAGTGTAGTACAGGTCAAGTTTTATTTAAATAGTTGTGGATTTTAAGACTGTGTTGTAAATGTAAATATTTCTTTTCTTACATTTTTTGATTTTTAGCAACATTGAACACTTAAAGACATTTCCTAACAGAATGGTAACACTACACTGTAGCTCGTCTTTTTTCTCTTGTGTTAGGGGTTACGTGGTTCATCGTTAGGTCATGCTACTTTCTGCTAAGTGACTATTTTTTAAATGACTACATGCAATTAATGTTCCCTTTTGTCACTTTTGCATTATATATTGCACTTACCCAGTCTGTCTGAAGCCAAATATATGGTATTTTAAAGATATTAATTTAATCATTAATTGTAGCTCTAGCTACTATCATTCTGATCGTGTCCCACCAGCTGTTAATTATTTAATATTGTTGGTTTCCCTGGCGACCTTTTAATTTAAGTACCTCATTCTGATGAGAACAGAAGTGTTATTCACAATCAACAACTCCAGCACTGTCTTCAATCATGCTGCTTCCTTTTTCTTGTGAAACCTGTACAAAGAATTTGATTATTTCTCTAACATTTTTCATACTAGAGCTGTGAAGCACATCCAAAAGTAAGTGTACATACTGTGAATAGTGTGCTTAATCATGTCCTGCTTTCTTTCTGTTTTTTAACTTGTGTACATAAGTGTAAATGGGCTGAAGTTCTGTACACCTATTTTTCTGTGATGAGATGGACAAATAAACCTGATCTTGCTGATGTGTTGAGAATCCATCACCAGTCCAGCTCTTGCAATAACACTTTATGTGGTTGTGTAGTGCCACATGATCCGAATAGTCTTGACCAAATTCAAATAAATATTGTTTT
>JAVQKG010247245.1:0-11633 GCA_036025885.1 Hypseleotris bucephala
AATGTTTTCTCAAGGTTCACAGCTATGTTGAATTTTCAGATCCACAGGAATTTTACTATTGTTTTCTAAACTACTGTGGACAGTGGTTTGGTGTCTGCACTAAATCAAAGTGTCAATTAAACCCACGGGATGTGAAAGAAAGGCCAAAAAAAGGTGGCAATTTTTTTATGTGCTATTTTTCGATGTTTCTTGACACATAATGTTCAGAATTTGGTTAAACTACGTAGGCCTAAACAGGAGCACCAATGACTCGGGACTTGGACTTGACTTGAGCCCTGTGACTAGAAAAAACATGGACATGACTTAACTTGGGAGCCATTGACTTGCCACCATCTCTGGCATTAACTATAGGCCTTAGTTTTTTCTGTGAAGGTTCATTCTTTTATCCAGGTAGTCAAATCAAAGGCCTTAGGTGGAGTATACCCTAAATAATGTCGCAAGGGTGACACAAAGACATACACAGAGTAAAGTTTTCAATCCAGCCAAAAAGGTACCATAAACTAATGTACAAAGAAAATTGGGTAACACTTTATTTTACATTATCCCTTAACTACATTGTGAGACTTTGAGGTCACCTGTGGGCTGTAATATAAGAGTTTTTGTTTAAGCACAAGGGTAGGAACTGTTTAACCAATCACACGCTTTCATAGGACAGGAGCACTCTGATTGGCCGATACATCTTTATCCATCCAAAACTAGAATCTATCAGGAATAATGTGACGAAGCTGATGTTTTATTTCAAAATTCACAGCTTCACAGGCAACTCCAGATTTCTGCTGTTATTCTCATACCTCCTGGCTTGTGTACATACTTCCTGGTCAGTGTGAGACTGTGATAGAGGGTCTCAAAGGAGAGGAATTAGGAAAGGAGAGTGTATTATTCAAACACAGAATTTTTTAGAAACATCACTTTCACAGTCACAAAATCAGGTAGTTCAGTTTTAATGATAGAATATTAATAAATCTACTCTACCAACAACTTTCAAATATGATTTTATAACATCCTGACGTCCTTGATCAAACGCACACCACCAGAACTTTGCAATATTCCCATCTTAACAAATCATTCCCAAACATTCCCAACCTACAATGCTTCCATCTTATTCCATCTAATCCACACACACTACTGTACATACCCCAAAATAAGCTTGACCACCAGATAGCCAGCACCTGTTAATCTGCTTTAGAAACCTGATTCTCTGTACAGTCAGGCTTACAATAACACTATACCATGCCAGTAATACAGACCTCATCACATTCCTACTAAATCCTGTTAGCTCCAACCAGCCATGAGCAATCATCTTGGAACTTCCCTTAAGTTACTCATTGAGTTTTTTTGATCTAGTGATGGGTACTTTTGAAAAGGAAGGACTGGTTGCGGGTATGGTTTATTAAAATGTGTTTAG
This sequence comes from Hypseleotris bucephala, assembly GCA_036025885.1. Lineage (NCBI taxonomy): Eukaryota > Metazoa > Chordata > Actinopteri > Gobiiformes > Eleotridae > Hypseleotris > Hypseleotris bucephala. Next base: position 1,406 of record JAVQKG010247245.1, read on the forward strand.
TGGAAGTCATGTGAAAAGAGTAAAGCAGGAAATTTGACTTTTTTAGACAATTTTTAGAACTGTTTACATGTTTTAATTTTTTTTTTTTTTTTTACCATTTCAAGTGACCCCTTTTCTGTAGTCTAATTGTTCATGTACGTAGGACAACGTAAAAGTAGTCCATTTTGATCTACTTTAGTGTAATGTTTTGTTTTAATGTTATACAAATAAACTTGCCTTGCCTTGCCTTGCCTTGCCACTTGGGGTTGGGTATTTTCATGGTTTACTTTCACCCTCTAACGGGAATGGTGGGTTCGAATCCTGCTGAATAGTGATTGTGTCTTTGGGCAAGACACTTTACTCACTTGTATGAATGTGTTAGTGTGATTTGTGTTGGCTGCAGATGGTAAATTAATTATGCAAGGAATTAATTATGCAATGAATTAATGCCCACAGAACCCTCAAAGCAGATAGTTCAAAAACTGATTGAATCTTTCTTGCAGACTGGATTGTGAAGTATACATATTTGTCTTTGTCAGGCCGCATGGAGCACTTTATCTTAGTACAAGGGAACAGCAGAAAACCAGCACAAGAACAAATAGTCTTTGAGTTTGTGGGATATAAAAGGAGCTTGAAGCGCTCTCTCGGGGGTTAGGATGAATGAACTTGTCTGGTGCAGCTGCTGTCTATTGTCTGAGGAGATGGCAGCTGGAATTCCAAGCCTTAGATTCTGGGTTTCCTTTTGCTGTAAAGTGTGCTGTCCAGACCGCTTCTAATGATGGCTTTAACAGGTCTATTCTTCTTTCTGACTTGGCGCGGCTAGCAAGTTTTTCAGTGGCCGTAGCAAAGTGGAAAAGCTATGGCTGACTGTGGATATCACTTGGTGATATTAATGCTTTTTAGAATGTTTTGTCATATGGAATGTTCAAAAGTCCAGAATGGAGGTAAAAGTAGTCAACTGAGTTGACTTTAGAAAGGATTTGTGGTGAGGCATAGAATAATTCTGAGCATACAATGAGAAAACTATTGTGGTTATCGACATTGCTGTAAGGACTTGTCAGGTAAAACCTAAATCAACAAATTTACCTCCAGCCAAAATGCTGTATGCACACTGGCGGCCAATTCTCTGTCAGTGTGCCCTAGGGCAGCTGTGGCTATACAAATAGTCTTTCATTTGAGAAAAAGCACGATATAAAATGGATGCATTATAACCATAATAAACTAAATGTATTATAGAGACATTTGTGGGGGAAAACAAGATCAATGTAAGAAAAAAATAGTGTATAGGTGAAAATAAAAAAATGGTACAAAAGGTCATTCATTTCAATCATTCTGAACCAGACTGAGAGACCATTTAAAGGCTCAGGAACCCTTTGCAGGTGTTTTGGATTAACTAGCTGATTAGAGTGTGACACTTTGAGCCTAAAATATTCAACCTTTTCACAATATTCTGAGATTTTGAATTTGGGGTTTTCATAAGCTGTAAGCCATAATCATCAAAATTATAACAAATAAAAGCTTGGAATATCTATTTTCATGCAATGAGTCTATATCATACATTAGTTTCCCCTTTTAAGTTGAATTACTGAAATAAATGAACTTTTGCACAATATTCCAATTTTTTGAGTTTTACTGTATATCCTAACCATTTGCCACTATGATTTTTTCATTTGTAGATTAGCTGTTTTTCAATTGCTTTATCATCTGCCAGAGCCTCTATAAATAAAAAAGCTACATTTTAATCCAGCCCTTGATATTCTCTTCTCATGTCCTAACAATAAACACATGCCGTTTGTTGGTTGCCACTGGCCAGAACCAACTACTGTGATCAAACCCCTTTCAATGCCTGTGTGATTCCTTTTCAAAGAGACAAATTGTGACAAATTCTGGTCGCACATTTGACGAAGCAGTATTTTCTGGACTATTTTCCGATATACTTGCACCCCCTTTTTTCCATTGAGGCCCGGGGATGAATGTAGCCTGTTGTTCCAATGAAGATGCAGACTATTGGCTGTAGATCGCTCATACAGGAAGTTTTGACATGATGAATGGATGAATTTTCCACATGTGCTCATCAACATATTGAGATGGCATATAATTATTGAGATGGCGTATAATTATGACATGACTCAGAGAGGAGAGACTGCAGGGGGTTCAAATTCCAAGGCATTTGGTTGTCAGGCAAAGGTGAAGAGAGGTTAGATGAAGTTTGAAAGCCTTTCAACTGATCTTTTGTTCCAGTGATTTTTGAAGCCTTTTGAAGCTTAGCACTGTCATAGACGTAGGTGATATAGTAAAAGATATAATATTGGTTACTGTAAAAAATAGTTTTAAGGTTGAGCTTAAACCTGCAACTATGGGTTTAGGAAGGGTAGATAGGGTAGTCAAGACACTGAAAGTAACAAACCATTTACTTAAGAAATTCAGATTGACGATTATTAAATTAAATTTCTTAATTACATATGGTCACACTTTATTTTACATCATCCCTTAACTACATCATTAAGTGCAAACTGGAATAGCCATTGTATATAAATAATGGTTTAGATTAGAGTTAAGGTTAGTTACAATGTAGTTACAAGCTATTACAGTTTGTTACACAGTGTATTAGGGTTAGTTACAATGTAGTTACAAGCTATTACAGTTTGATACACCGTGTATTACATTGTACTTAATGAGGAGATACAATGTAGTAAATGGATAATGTAAATAAAGTGTTAAGATATATATTTGTAAATGAATATATAACGGTACACTTTACAATTTAGTTATTTATTGAAAACACTTTGAAGTATTTTATCTTTATTTCAGAACAAGTTAAAGCTTTTCTTTTCTTAATGACAAAATGGTTTAAGGCAGGTTGGGGCATGGGGGTTATTATATTAATTCATATATTTTCTTTGACTGAGATTGCATTGAAACGATTGCGCATGCCAGCTGTCCTTATATGTAATTGAAAACACTTCCTAAATCAAATGCCAAGTAGGTTTTAAAGGTCCTTAGAGGGTAGTGCTCAGAACTAAATTGTGAACAAGTTGTTGATAAGTGGTCATCTCAAATTCCGTTTCCAGTCCCGAGATTCTCGTTCATTAGTTTAAGCCCCAATCGCCATCTGAATTAATAAAGTATGTGGTGGTGATGATTGTACAAGTGGAGACAGGTGGTGAGAAGTCCAAAAGAAGGTTGTGAAAGAAAATCTAGATTTAACTGGTCTTGTTCATTCATTTTACTTAAAAGGTGTAGTCCGTAACTTTCCTAAAATAAAAAAAGTTTAAAATTAAAATTGCGGATGTGTGTAGAATGATCAATATGCATGTCAAAATAAAATAAATGATTGAATGAAGAAATAAAATTAAAATTGTGAGTGTCTGTAATCAGTTTAGGCCAGGGGAGGGGCCAAAAGCAAACTCAAATATGATTGGTCAAAGTAGTACCCCACCAATTGTAAATTGATGCTGTTGTAGAGGCCAGGGGAAGTAAAATAATAAATATGACAGATCACCTACTTTATATCACAGAACAGGGTCAGGTAAAGCACTTCTTACTTCTAAACATTTTTTTTTATTTTAGGAAAGTTACAGACTACATCTTTAAAGGGCCTATATTATGCAAATTAGATTTTTTTGTTGCTTTATAAAATTGCAGTCACCCAAACAATCGATTCCTCCTTAGTTTGACGATGAATAATAACACATTAATTAATGATTGGGAGCACTTTACATTTTACATACATAATGACTCATAAGATATGCGATGAGCCATTAATCCTGCTGATCATAAACCAAATCTAATGAAGTTTGGCACAGTGATCCGGGCTAGTGTATATATAACAGACATTAGCAAATTATCACGGTTGAATAAAAAATGCCTCAATAGCTCCCTATGGGACTCTGGATACAGTTACTTTGTTGGAGAGCTATGAAATATGGTACAGTAGTTCTCGTCACTGTGCCCAACATAAAAGGTCAATGTCAGGATTTATATTAGTAAAAAAAAAAAAGGAAAATAAATTTGTATGAACAGTTAATATGATGATTGAATTAGTTGCACAATACATTTGGAGTAAAATGGTTTTATGCAGTACACTTTTCTGTAAGGAAAATTCAAAATCAACTAAATTATGAGAAAATAGTGATCTTGTGTATGTGCTGCTGACAATAGTGGAGACAGGTGGTGTGGAGTCAAAACAGGGCCATGTAGAAAGTCTAGATCCAACTGGTGTCCCTATCACGATGTCCACTTCCACTGTGCCAGATTGTAAACCTATCTAAGACTATGTCAGCGTGCTCTTGCCAGACTTTAAGCTTGTATTATGGGCCTCTGTGTCAAGTTTCTCCAGTAACAATGTGTCCCTGCTCCCCATAGATTGTTGTCTGATCCACCTCAGCACCGGTTCTCTTTATTCGAACTATCTTTAGATCTTGATACCAAATGGTCAAGGATATCAGGCAGCAGCAAAGCCTCTGCCTGTGGTTGTGGTTGACCAGAATGTTACTATAATGTAGCATACAGTATTGAAGGTGCTACACAGTCACTAATAGTAATAACAACAGTAATAATAATAATAATTCAATTTTATATAGTGCTTTTCTGGCCACTCAAAGACGCTTTACACTTGCATTATTCATTCACTCCATATGCAGGTGGTGATAAACTATTTATGTAGCCACAGCTGCCCTGGGGCACATGGCTGCCAGTGTGCGGCTGGAAGCGTGGCTGTTAGTTTGCGCCTATGGCCCCTCCAACCACCACTGAACAACAATCACACGGCCACATTTGAGGTTAAGTGTCTTGCCCAGAGACACGACAGTATGCACTCGGGCATAGATATTTACTAGTTTGAATCCTGATGGAAATGAAGAACTACTGATAATGTAAAAGTCTAATATTACTATTTTTATTAAGCAAAGAAAATGTATTTGTTGTTTTCACTGATCTATGCACAAACCTTAGCATACAGAATTAATTGATTTAGAAGTTGATCTATACATTAACACCACAAAAGATTTAAACTAAAAAACAAAGCCTTTCATTTAGAGGGATTCTATGTTTTTTTTTTTTTTTTTAGATATCAATTTTTTGGCCTTTTTGGCTTTATTTGATAGAACAGTAGATTGACAGGAAATCAGGGAGAAGAGTGGGGAGTGACATTCGGCGATTCGATCTCACAACTCTGGAGCAAGCACTGCATGCTTTGTATATAGGCCGACTAGCTCTATCATCTGAGCTAAGGGAGGGATTCTTTACACACCAATCCATTCTTCATCGGACATCTTTTTTATCAGACATCTAGCAACACATACTACAGTGGAACTGACGTACTGTGCATATAAAGTGAACAAAATAATGAGGTTGATACAATGTAGTTAATGAATAATGTAAAATAAGGTGTGACCAACAATTCTTCAACTAAAAATGTTTTGGTGACCCAACAAAAATGAGGGGTCACCAAAAAGGAATCACTATGAAACAGCGTCCTTCAATCTCCCCATCAAATACTCAAGGTGTTTTCAAAGTCTTATCGTGAATTCAAAATTTGTTTATCGCATACCTTGGTCCAAATGAAAGCAAGCCAACATCTAGAGCACTGTTTTGATTCCCCCTGGTCATATAAACTGTTAATAATACACTCCATCTCATTATTATGTTACTGTAATGCGGAGAGCTATGTAGCCTTCAATGGGACAGTTGTATAGTTTCAACCCATTGTTTATAGTTGGCATGGCTAGCTTGGATCTTGATTTGGGACTGCATAAATATACCCAGCAGCATTCCAGAGTGTAACGGATCTCCAAGCGCTATAACTGACACATTCACACACCCCCTGTTCACTTTTGGCAATGACTTCCCAGAAGAGAACCCCTCACCATAGCCATCCCCCATGAAGTATTTCCTATGGCAAAGGACCACCAACCAACCATCCCTTGACAGTTATGCAAACATTAGTGGGTGCATTTCACAACTGGTGGTGCTTGGAGAAGGCAAAGACAAATAGACTTTTAAGTAGTTCTTAGATATTGAGATGTCTGGCTAGGTTCTTGGTGGGATAGAATATCAAAATAAAGTCTAAAAGTGACTCAAAAAATAAAGAATAACGTTTCATGGAATTTTCAGTGAAGGTCCAGAATGGCACAAGAAACAATTAATTAAATTTTGGGTGTAATCCGAAACATCATCAGGATCCAGATAATTTTTAAAATAATGAAATTTGTTAGCAACTTTACTCAAAAAGTACTACACCAATTTGGATAGAATTTTCAGGGAAGGTCAGAAATGACAAGGAACAATTGATTCCAATTTGGGAGTGATCTGGATCACCGTCTGAATCCAGGATTTTTTCAAAGAATGTCATCTTTGACATTTGGCATGCAAGAATTTCCTCCCCCCATCCTTCCCAGAAAGTGCTCTTATGTAATCAAACCAAAGACAGTTATAGTTGCAATTGTGCTACCAACCCCCAAATCCTCAATTTTCACGCTTTTTGCGTGTCTTTTTTACCAACCAACATATTTATGCCCTGGTTGGTTCGTTTGTCTGTAAATAATACGACTAAAAAAAGGTAACATTTTCATCAAAATGTCTGAAAATGTTGGTAACGGTATGATTTTGGTCTCAATTGGTTTCACTTTCTGGCTAAAAAAATTGTAACAAAGAACAACAAAAAAAACCCATAATTTTGTATTGCATGATAGAATGTCAACCACACAGCAATTATGGAGAAATATTTATATTTGTAATGGCGCTTTCAAACCAGCACAATTGCGCGGACTCTACCCTCACATGACGCGGCCGCCCATCAAGTGTGAATACACGCACCCCCACACCCCCACCCGGACAATACCCTCGCGTAAAGTGCGGGTCGATTCATTTGCATGCTGGGAGTGGCATACCGTGGGGGGAACTTGATGACGCATATGTATAGCGACTTAATGTAAAAGCCAGCGGCACCTGAAACGCACACCTTTTGACATCTCCCGCAGCCAGCAGTGACAGTTTACTCTGGTCACAGATAACTAAACAACTCAAGTCAATGTGCACACTACTACTAACTGTTACTATTTTATATATATTTTATTTTTTTTCTATTGGTGAACATGAACCAAGATGTGTCAGATGTGGACAAAAAGTATGAGAAAGCTTTATAAGTTACAGAGAACCTTTTAAAGAAAATGTACCATTATCTATTGGAGTCTGCTTGCACACCACACAACACTAAAATGGTGCAAGAGTTTGTTCTCAGACGTGCAGTCAAATCCATGTGCTTTCACTCACATGCAGAAGCACCAGGTCTGCTCTTTCTGTTGTGAGGCTCACAAGGCAGTGATGCTTGGGCCAGTGGTCAGTCCCAAAGGAGCATCCATAGACTTCATCACATTTCACATTTTAGTCACACCTGAGTTTGAAACCGGAGCATTAGAAAGAAGGTGTGAACACATTAGCGAGAGAAAGATGGGAATATCATAATGGCGGCAAAACAACTATGGAACAGAGATCATGTTACACCCACTAACGTGATAATACCCAAACGTAATTAATCGCAAATGTAATTTAAAAAATGCTATTTTTTTAATGTAATAAACCCACAATCATAAAAACCCACAAATGTAACAGCTGGTTTTGCAGTTACTTTTTTGCGTTTGTGGATAAGTAAAATCAATCTACCATAAACGTAAGAACTTACTAGAAATGTAACAATGAATGAAAATGTAAATGAATTTTCTAAACTATAAAAAAAATCTGTCGGGCACTACCCAACAATTTTGTCCGACCACTTCACCTTGAAATTCAGTTTAACTTATGACAGTTTGAATAATATATTTCTTATGTTATTACAGTAGTGGCAAATACCTATGTTTGTGGGTTCATTACATAAAAGATGTCAGATTTCTATTACTATTGTGGGGGTGTGTGGGAATTATAACATTAGCGGGTGTAAATGTCTCTTTGTCTGCCCTGTGACTAACTTGGCCACTATCCAGCATGTGCCCTACTTAAAGCCCATAGTTGCTGGGATAGGTTCCAGAAACCAGCAAAAAATAAAGGGAATGGGAAAAAGATGAATGTGTAAGAGGAGAGAGAGAGGAGAAATACATCTGAGCAGTGTAAAGTGAGGGAGTAAAAATAACTAAAAAACAAAACCAAACAGTTTTTAACTTAGTTTAATGTAATAAATATTGTAATCAATGTACAGAATGATCAGCAAAATAATTATCAGTCATAATATAACTGTAAGCTCTGAAATATTTTAACTGATTTATTAAATAATTTCCAAATCTAGTCAAGATAGGGTAATAAAAAGTTAGAGGCACATTGGAAAAAGAATAAATTAAACTAAAATAATTGTTTTTGAAATAATTTTGCCATTTACCAGTTTAGAGACCTTTTAAACAATTTTATGTACAACATATTTTAAAAAAAAAAGATAAAAATAAACAAAAAACCTGACAAGAGTATTTTTATGTCCTGTAAGACATGTTAAAAATTGTGTGTGCGGACATACACAATACACAATGGTTTGTAACAATAGCTCTCCTCGTCTCACATGTATCTGTTCTTGACATATTCTCTGTACATGAGCACGTCCTCTCTGCACAGCACCCTCAGTTGGCCTTGACCCATCATCACATGACTCTCGAACACATCCCGACTGTCTGTGTCAACCTGTGGGGCCAGGACCTCGTACACACTGTCCTCCGGGAACCAAGACACCGCTTCTCTGAGACACAAAGACATAAAGACCATGTCAACACAACAATAAATACAACAAAGAGATACACAAGGTAAGCAATGAGCAGCACTGCCTGTTGGTATGACAACGCTCTAAAGCTCTAAAGCACTAAAGCACAACGACACTAAACACCCACATATCAAAACAATAAGAACACAGATTGTCCCTTTCTAGTTCTTGGGCAAGACACTTCACCACTTTGCATGTGTGAGTGTGTAGTGTGATGTGTGAAGAGTGGTTGGAAAGGTTGTAGGCACAGTATGGCTGCCATGTCTCTGTCAGTTTGCCCCAGAGAAGCAGTAGCAATAAGTGTGTGACTGTGGAGTGCATGAATATGTGATCATGAATGTGCTCATTGTAAGGGTAATTCAATCAGTCATTATAATTATTAACATTGTACTTCGGTAAACAGTTGGTTCCATATGTCTATTTTGAGTGATGCATGGTCAAGGCCAGTCTTTTTTCACTTTGGTTCATTGAGTGAGCTTTTCATTTGCCCGAATGGTCAACAGAAGACCTTCACAGAGGGAGACCTCCTAGGATAAAACCACATATAACAGATCTGAGAATAGAACTATTGCACAACTGCACCACACCTGCCCTCACCCTGTGAACCAAACATGAGGACGCTGGTCATAAAAGACACTAATGAATTATGAAAAGGAGACAGACAAAAAGAAAAAAGAAAAGCAGTGTGCAAGTTGACTTTAATTGCACTTGCTCTTCTTATTTTTATTAAATACAAAGACCAAAAGCACACAGGGTGAGATGCAGATAGAACAGCTTGTCTGTTGTACTGTACTGATTGTGATACTGTACGTCCCCTTTTCTTCCATAAATATACATAGGCCATAATGTTTAGGGACAGAATCCCCAGTGAATGCCCATAATGCATGCAAAACAAAAAACAATGCAATGCAACAGTTGCAGTGACTGGTAATATTAGCTGTGACAATGCAAAGATGTGAGTCATAAAAAGAAAGCCTAAGACTCACCACACAGTATGATAAGTCATTATTTTTGTGAACAATCAGGAGCCATAGAAAAAAAAGATGACAGTGGCACATTGCTCTTCCACGTGTGTCCATATGCTGCGTGTCTAAATGTGTGTGTGTGTGGAATAAACAGGCAGGTCATGAACAGAGAAAGCAGAAGGACCAAGAGTGGGCACTAAAAAGGAAAACATAATAAAAAGAAAAAGCAGAGTTGAGCAAAAGAAATAAAGATGAACTGAGCCAGAGACCTCCACAGAGTGCACTTAGTGTACATAAACTCACTCATCATCACAAGGCCTCAGCAAATGTTAAGTGGTTCTAAATAAAACCCATTAGTTCAATGTCATCTGTAAAACGACACATGACTAAACGTTTCATTTGGATTTAGAGGTTTTTAGTTCAACTCACAGGCTGAAGACGTTTGAAAGTGGGATATTTTCAGTTTTCTCCACACAGTGCTGAGTCTCACCCAGATGTGCAAACCTGAAAGAAGAAAAACAGTATTGATCATAAACAAAGACAAAGT
>JAVQKG010247258.1:0-16290 GCA_036025885.1 Hypseleotris bucephala
TGTAAACTTTTAACATAAGCATTAATGAATGATTATACATATTTCTGATTGTATTAAACGAAATCAACAAAAATCTAAATCATAAACTTCATAACAAACGCAAAGTGGATCACTTTCACCGCTAAAACACATAGAACTTCACTCACTTTCTGCCTACCGGCCTATGTGCGTGCCCTTAGAATTCTGGAAGTAAACAATAACAGCGATCGCTCGTATTAATTAATTACTTAATTACTATTCATCGCAGATGTACCCAAATCGATACAGTTCGGCGTCCTTATAGGGTCTAAGTAGGCCTATCTGCAAAGTTTCAAAGTGATCGGGCATTTCGTTTTTGAGTTATCGCGGTCACAAGGCCAATCTGCAGACGCGGACGGAGATGAAACCATAATATCGCCGAACGCATTGCGTTCCGCCGATATAACAATAAAAAAGACATTTCCTACTTTTTGAATGCACAAAGTGGTATAACATTTGGGATAGAAGATGGTATGATATGGAGGATTTTTTAGGACCATGTAAATAATAATACTGCATTTAAGAAAAAAAACAAACATTTAATCTAACAGTAATTTAAAATCATCTATAGTATGACATATGCATTTAACTGCAACCCAAATGTCTGTTAAGACAATACATTTAACTAAAGGTTATAGTGTGGTATAAATGCTACTAAAAGAGATAAAAAAGTAGGCCTACTGTATGTTGCTCATGTAACTTTGACAACTGTTAGTTGTTATTTTTAGTTTCTGTGAAGGCTAAATGTAAGGCAGACTGGCCGGCAGGAAAGATGAATACCAAAGCACATTTACTGTGAGACACGCAATACATTTTCTTGAACGGTACAAGAACAGACAATCTGGGCAAGGGCACTGGTTTCCACATGTCTTTTTTCCCACAGATGAATGCTTACAAACACCTAAATAGCACATAGGCTACTGTAGGCTAACTAAGATGTAGTTATAAATATGACTTATACACTTTTCTCTTGGTGGGCTTATGCTAATAGCTTCTACGGCTTTTCCATTTCACCCCAAAAAAACGTAAGACTTCCAACTGTCTCTTCTAAATGGAGCCGCACAAGAATCGACTCTATTAAGAAGCCTGCAATCAAAGGCGCATCACCAGCTAGCAAGCATGTCACGTCGCTAATTCAATCTCACAAGCCATGAAGCAATTAATTCACGTCAGATACACAAATAGTCTCTTTGGCCCATCAGGAAGCGCGGGTCTTGCGGCGATGGCTCTGTTTGTTGTGTAGAAGTGTTGTGTGCCTGTGTGAGGAGCTGATCCTGGAAAAGCAGGTGTAATTGGGTGTGGAAAAAAACGAGACTCCGCGTGAGCTCGGAAGGCTAAATGAGATCAGACAATCTTCTCCGATCCATTTCCTCCGGCAGACAACAGACACATTGTAGCCCCGTGGATTTGTTATTATGGGTTTGATCAAGTCGGACGCAGCGACAGGGGCGACACACTGATAATGGTTATTCACTGGATATCAGCAGAGGCCAGGAGGGGTGGGTAAAGTAGACAAAAGTGTACTCAACCAAAAAAGTCTAATATTAGGATAGCAATATGCTTTCAGGGTAGGTTAAAAGAAATAATTGGCGTACTTTGTTTTTTTAGTCTCAATATATTAAGGCTTGGGTCCTGCAAGAGTTTTTAATGTTCCATTTTGGCTATACCTGCTTTACAAATGGGAAGCCTGGAACACTATATTAGCAAAATAGTCAATACAACCATTTTTGCACCATCCAGAAAACATGTTAAATTCAGCATTGTCATGTGACCTTTTCCTTTGTAGTGTTGTTACCCGGGCCTTATTTGGGAAACGTGTGGGAGCACTATGATCATTTAGTATAGAGCACCCCAGAAGGTCAAAATCAGAAAACACCACAGAATATTGCAGTTGCCTATAGCAACTGATACTCTCGATTACCACACTGGGGTAGCACTAAGGACACAGGTGTTGTTTAGTGTGCACAAGGGATTTTACATTTTCTTAATGGTTTTTACTCATTTTAAAATGATGTCAGAACAAAAATGCATTTGCTTAACAAATCAAGAAAATGTTGTTTTACATTTATTCAAAGTAAATAAATAAAATAAAAAACAGATTTTTGGCTTTATTTGACAGGACAGTAGAAAACCAGGGAGACAAGTGGGGAGTGACATCCAGCACACTGTCAGGACAACAGGATTCAAACTCACAACACAGGACGAGCACTATAGGGTCCTGATATGAGCCACACACTCTCACACCTGAACTAAACCACGGCCCACATTTGTTCAATTTACCAAAATACTTACTTGGACAGCTTATGTTGGCGATTTTGTGTGTGTGTGATCGTCTCAAGATTATATGGTTCCATCAGAATGGCAATCTGTAAAAAAAAAAAATAAAACATACAAGACAATTGCGTTTGTGAGGGATTTGCTGTGGTAACCCCTAAAACAGGAATATTAAAAATGAGCTTTCTTTTTCATAGATTACACAGATTTACATTTTTTTGGCATAATGTGGTTGGAAATACTTCTAACCAAAGCAACCAAAGTATCCACAGTCTCTTAAAGGCTTGGTCTGTATGCTTCCTAATTTTTTTTTTTTAGAAAATATATATATATATCTCCCTGTTCTATGATGTGAAGTAGGTAATCTGTCATAATTATTACTTTAGTCCCTTGGCCTCTACAGCAACATCAAATCAGACTTTGTGGGATACCACCTTAACCATTGATAGTCTAGATTTTCTTTAGTCCCTGCCCTGGCATCCACAGACTACATATTTACAACTTAATAACACCACAAAAAATGGATTTTTCTATTTTCTTTAAGGAACACTTACACCTTTTAGTACATGTATCCAGTGGGTCCCAACCTTAGGAGTCACGATGTGGCTATGCTTCTCAGGCTAACATATAATCAATTTAGCCCCATCCCTACAGCAGAAAACAAGCTCTAAATACATTTGAGTGCATTGGAGCTGCTGAATTCTCAGGATCAATGCCCTATACGGCAAATCATTAAGCCTCATTATTTGTGTCAAAGGGGAGACTCACCAGAGAATGTGGACGCACTTGGGTTACCAGCCACACAGCAATGACTGCGGGCTAAATGAGTTTCTCCAGGTCAATATCTCAATGCGGAAAGAAAATCCAGGCATGCTGAGAAAGCATTTGTGGCTTTGTGAAGCATTGCAGGGAGACTCAGCCTCCGCAAAATCAGGCGTGAAGACAGTGTGTACCGCGAGAGCTGGAGAAGGAAGGTGAGAAAGAGGAATGGAAGGTGAGAAAGACGAAGAGAGATTGGGTTTGTGAAAGTTGGACCAATTTTGTCTGAGAAGAAAAACCTGTGCACATAAAAACACCTGCAGAAGGATGGATCAGGAAGTACAAGGCATCATTAGTGTCTTGGGTTTATCTCATGACGGTTGTTTTGATGAAATTTCATCATAGTAAAATATTGGTTCACAAATGCCAAAGATCAGAGGTGGGTAGTAATCAGTTACATTTACTTGAAGAAGTTTTTTGATAAATTGTACTTTGAGTAGTTTTTATGACTATACATTTTACTTTTACTTAGTATTATTTGATTTAAACAAAATTAAAGAAATATTCTGACTTCTGTTCAACTCGAGGGACAGAAGGGGTATAATTTGGTACAAATGGTGATTGTGGTCAGTGTACTGATGCTGTAGGCAAGTACTATGTTAAAATGTTATCGACCAACAGTATTTGAGAAGCTATAGAGTCTGCTTACAGACATGCCATGCCGATGACATCAACTTCACTACATGAAGCTTAAGCCAACTGACTCCTTTAAATGACCTATAAAAGAAATATGAGGATAGTGCATTTACTATATACAAATTAAAGATAAAAAATACAGCCAAAAAAGACATGGGACAGTGGTTATAACGATTCAGATAATAGTTCTTGTGTAGTAAAGCAAAACATCAAAGAGCTGAATTTATTTTCTTCAAATAATCCATCAATCACTTGTCTGCAACATGACTGCACCTTTTGTTGATGCTGTCTTTGAAGCAGAATTGCATCTCCATTTTGTTATTTGAGTATTTGAATGTGAATTTTTCCAAACAACTATAAGAGTGTCCTTTTAAATGTCAGGCCATCCTTTGTCCGTACACAAAGCATTTCTCGGCCAACACTGTACAGTTTTTATTTATGGGTCACAGGAGAATAGTGATTTGAGAAAGTCTTACACTAGAAAGTATAAATGTTGTATACCCTGGACTATCAAGGGGTAATAGCAGGCAATCACCCACAGTAATGATGAGGGAAAGGTCAATAATTAGGGAATCATGTTTTTGATTAAGATTGAGGACCGTTTCGGGGATGCTTGAAAAAAGATTCTACCAATTGGGAAGATATGGCCAAAGATTCCTGTAAAATCTTGGAAAACCTTCTAGTTCCAGGATATACCATTTTAGGAAAATGTCAAAGTAAACTGGTCAAAAGGTGCCAGTAAAGGAAAAAAAAGTGCCTTTAGAAAGTTCTATAATCAGCAGTTTATTAATAGATTAGACAAAAAAGGTCCATCAGGAAGTCTCACTCCCTTCGTTAAACAAAGATAAAAACAAAAATAGTTATTTAAAAGTCAATTCACACTAATGTTCCATAGTAGTAGTAGAGTAGTGCATCTTGGCGGACACAGTGCGGCAAGAGGAACCGTGTTGTCGCGCCACATTTTACGGATGACACCGGCATTCAATTTTAAGGCAACAGAATCAATCACATTAAAACAACTGCTGATACAGACAAGACGTGCGCGGGACATCCTGAATGGTTGAGTGGGTCAAGATAGAAAGGGGGTCTATTTGTCCTGAATGGTAATCCGTCATATGGGCCCGGGTGGGAAGTAATGAGCCTTTACATTACATCCAGCTGATGAGACGCAAGCTCTATTTTACACAGTCAAATTGCACTTCGATCTTCAGCTAACAAAGACTCAGCAACATTCTTCTGATCGATATGTGTCAAAATGTCCCCCGCTTCTGATAATGGATCTGACAGGCGACGATATAAAAGGGGAAGTGCACACAAATCCACAAGCATAAAAACAAGGCCAGTGAGAAAACATAAAAGCATAAAATACAATGTAAAGCATAGTAATAAGAATAGCTTCTTTTATGAAAGTAAAAATAAAAACCTTTCATAAAACAAATATATTTAAAGAAAAGGTAAGACACAGTTATAAAAGAAAAACATGATGAGCAAATCCCAATAAACCATATTTTATTCTCACAAAAACAAATATAATAGTAATACCAGCGGTCAAAACTGAGACTGAAAACGTAATATTTTTTTTATAGCCTAGTTATTTACCAAGGGTGCCAATAATTCTGTTGGGCACGGTATCTTTATTTATTTATTTTTTTATAGTGAATGGATATCAGATTGAAAGGTCCGAGTGTCTCTACCTGCCATTGTCCAGGATGTTCCTCACCTCAGATCACAAAGCATGTCACTATTTGAAGCACCTCTAATGGAAGTCTACTCTCTAGTCTACTGTTAAAACTTGGCCTTACTTTCTTTTGAGGTGCTGCCATCAAATTTGAGCTGCAATTTTTCCAAAAACTGGAATGCTTAATTTATTAGAAATAAAATATGTTTTGTGAGATTTGCTAATCATGGCATTCTATACAATCTCAACATTTTAAAACATTTTTCAAACAATAAAAATATTACCCATTTCATAATATAATATAATCTCATAACATAAGGCTTTGTGATATTGTACATCCAAGACTTGTCAAAACAACACAGCAGAAAAATCATATTGTGAACAAATGAAGAGTGAAGAGCAGTGAATTTCTTGTGGCTGACATTGGTTTGTTTCACCAGCTGCTCCGCTCGGCTGCCTACCCCAAATCTTGTCTGTAAGCGAGCCAGCACCCACCAGTAAGCCAGGGATCCGGCTTGGCTATGGAACTATAGACTTCACTGTAATTGATTGCATATAACCCGCGTGCTGCATTTAAACAAAGTTAGTAGATTGTGTGGAAATTATAAAAGTTTGTGAGCCAAACAGATGGAGGGGTCATTTGAATTTGTGAAAGGGCATCTTCAAGGTGGTAGATTCAGGATGGGGAGTGGTGATTTGTCAGTTAGATGTGTGTAATAGGCTGGCTGCTGTCGACGGTGAAGGACAGGTTGAATACAGTTTGTGCGTCACTATAGAGATCAGGGGGCGTGCTCCATGGAGCGTCCTGAGTCATTGTCCTCTAAGTCCCGAGGGTCCACCGGGTTGGCTCTGGGCTCTGGTAACCTGAAGAGAAAAGGACAGAAGCACAAAAGGGGATAATTTCAGAGTCACTGTTAAATCAAAGGGCACATTTAATACACACAATCTTATGAGACCAGATTAGAAATATTCACCGTGTTTTCACCTCATATGCAAAACTAGGTCAGCCAACCTCTAGTACCTATATCATTTTGATTTAGGCGGTTGTATTATCATAATACAGTGAGTTTTCTTAAGGTTGTGACCAGGGGGCAAGTGCAAGTTTTGATCTACCTTGTTTAGTATTAGTCCAGGTTTATACCCATTTTCGATCTGGTTCATGGTTTAGTTATAAATACACATCCTCTACCCCCTAGTCCCCAAATCAGTTGCACTGGCTGCACACGCATTTCATTATATTCACATTATTAGACTTCACAGCTGACTGGAGGCTATACCAGCTACTATGGGCTATTGGTTGGTTGAATCCTTGACAAAGACTGAAATTGTAATTGGTCACAGGCCTGACACAACGACAAATTTTGGGAGGAATCCTGTTATACATTGATTTGTATCAGATCGTTTAAACTTTAGCCACATTAGGTTCTCAAGCCCTCTCACTTTGTGCTGACCTCAAGCCCAAATAAAAGTAATAGATGGAGGGAAAGACATGACAGAAAGAACTTTGGTCAACCCAAACCATTAATACCAATCACTCCTATTTATAACAGCCTTAGTGCTCTAAAGGAAAATTCATGGAACTCATAGGAATAAGAGAAATGTGAAGACTGCCAAAACTTCAGAGTACAGCCACATGAGGAGATTAGCTATAATGCACAGTGAGACGCTGATGCATCTCGTAAACAGTTCAAGATGTTTAATGAGAAACCTGGGTGCGGCAGTGTCACCGAGGAGGTCTGCCAGTATTTGATTGGTTCTTTTTTAATGTCATCATCTGGTATTCTGCTGTGGTTTTATGCCACATGTGTAGAGCCTTCAATACTAATCAGAAACCCACCACATTTTGATGAGACATTACAAGCGCACATTTAGCCTCAAACCTACAACTTTGCTACATTTTGGTCCCATGCCAAAAGTAGAGATGCGTTTGACGGATTTACGACAAAACGGTGGCGATAAAACCATTGGCAAGTATTTCCAAATGATGTATTTTCTCCCATAAAAAACTCCTTGCGTGCAACCTCAATGCCTTTCTTACCCCACACATGCATACTCATTATAGGGGAATAAAATAAAGCTAAGATGTAATCAGCATCAATCAAGGGCCGCCTTAAGTAGAAATCATCCATTCTGTCGCACTCATATTAGCGCAGCTCCACTGTGACAGAGACAGAGTGGGAGCTAAATTGCAGGGACCAGTAGCAATCAGAGCTCGGCGAGATAGATTCAATTTCACAAGAGACGCAGCGCACTAATCATACACTCTAATTGGACAATGTCACAAGGGTGATGGAGCACCGCAAGTCTCTTTTGCAACTTTGAACTAAGATTTTGAAAACTCCGCTTGAAAGTACTATGTCAGCGTGTTTCCATATGCTGTTTAATTCAATGGCTTTCAATGCGCATTACAGTTATGGCGGTTCATTTGGACGCTTTAAAATATTCCCATCAAATACGCCACTTCCTTTGACCTTGGAGGAGGTGATGGGTGATTTATAGACTTGAAACTTGCCATCTGTCAGAGGAAGAGAGGAGAAACAGAAGGCCTTAAATTAAGTCTTAGCTCAGCGTGGATGTACAAGTGAAGGGATGCCAATGTTTTCAAACGTTTAGACAAAGAAACACTGCTTCCAGGAGATCCAGATGGGTGAAAAAAAGTAGACTACCGGTATAAAGTTTGTGTTAAAGATGTAGTCTGTAACTTTCCTAAAATAACAAAAAGTTCAAAATAAAAATTGAAAAAACGCTTAACACTGACTTTCTGACCCAGTCATATGATGTAAAGAAGAGTGTCTGTAATTAGTTTAGGCAAGGGGACGGGCTAAAAGGGCTAAATTGATGTTGCTGTAGTGGCCAGCGGAAGGACTAAAGAAAAATTATAAATATGACAGATTACCTACTTTACATCATAGAACAGGGTCAGATAAATCATTTCTTACATTTCTAAACTTTTTTTTATTTTAGGAAAGTTACAGACTACACCTTTAAACAGACATATCGTCAGAATACAATGACAAAATGATCACACCTTTGCGATTGTGATATGATATATTGAATGCATGGATGTGATAATAATTCTGTAATACACATACTTACATTTTGTCACAGGCACAAGCTGTTTTTTGTTTTTTTTGTTTTTTTGCATTGTGTTTTCTTGATTAAAGAAATATACCGGCCTCATAACACACAGGAAACAAAAAATAGTTCCAAAATGATTTCCAGTCACAAGTTCTTATATACATCAAGTCACTGTCAAGAGGAGTAGGATAATCTGTTATTTATTGCATACATGAGAAGAGAGCTAATATCCACTCAAGAAGAGAAATGAAGATGTAATTAATGTTTGGAGAGAGCTAATCAGTCATAATTGGCAACTATGCAAATGGTAACACAATCAAGACACACGTTTGAAATTATTAGTGAAATTGAATTGTATGTATAATATAATGCAACTGATAGAGAGTTTTTTCTACATAGGGGCTGCAAAACAAACAAAAAACAAAAAACAAAGGATTTAAAATATAATAGGCTTTGAATGTAGTCTAGTCTAGAATCAATTGATTTTTCATGTTTGAAGTAAATCTAGATCACTGTCTGGGCTCAGCAATTCCTTATTGGAATATACATTCATAATCAGCTAGATTATACTTTCTTTTTTTGGTTTATCCACTTTGCGAGCTTCTAGTTCTGCTTATTTAATTGCATAACATTGTCTCCACTTCTTGCTGCTTGAAGTATTTTCGGGAAAGAAACATAAATTGTACTGAATGTTCATATGTGTGCAAATGTGCCTATTTAACATTTTTAGAGTGAAAGAAAAGAACATAATGAAAGCCTACTTCTGCAGTGAGCGACTATGTGCTAATTTTTTCCTCTTTCAGTTGATTGTTCTTTCGATGCCTGGATTCCTGCCCGTGAACGCCATATGCACCATCTTCTATCATCTATTTAAGTGTTAATAAGAAGCTGCTGGCTGAGCAGTCTTGTCTAACATACTTCTTATTCTGGCAGAAGCTAATGTTATTTTCTCCACCCTTGCAGTTCTTTGGAGCCTCAGCAGAGAGTAGTTACCTGTAATGCTTAATATGGATTGTTATGAAAAGTGTGAACGACCCATATACCTTCTATGTTTAAATGCATCTCAAATAGCCAAAGCAATGTATAATAAAACACACTCACACTCCTACGTCCAGTGCCAAGTTAGTCAGTGCCAGAAGGAAAGATAATGTTATACAATGTTTACACATATATAGTGCAATATAGTGATACCGTCTCTCTTAGGTACATCCCTAAGATTAATTATTCAAGAATGCTGTTCAAAATTCCTGGCAAAGGTTCCCCGTACACTCTTAGATCTACAATAGTATCTCTCTATGGCACTATCCCTTTAATGCAGTTTTATTCTATGCATTACCTGTCTCTACCGTCTCCTCCCATTGGCCTGCACTTCTCATTTTAGTAGTCAACTCCACCTGTTCGCACTCCCCTCTTTCACAATTCGTCATAACCTCAATAACCATCTTACCTTATTGTTTTGCAAAGGCATAGAAAATAGTCTAGAGTAGAGTATCTTCTTTGCCTTCAACCAGTGCTTTTCTATCTAATGGCTTTGTTCATGTCATAGCTGACCATAGCCCTTTAGGATGACAATGCTAAGTAATGACTCTCGGCTTTAACTTGAACTCAACAGTAGGCCACTTCACTTTGATAATGTGCTAAGCTTTACACTGACTCTGGGATGATTGCAATAGAATACTGCTTTATTGTTCTGACTTCGGGTCAAGGGGGGAGTCTTGGTTATTATATCATGATTGCAGTATACTCCTACATTTTTGACGAGAGAGAGAGGGGGAAAATGAAACCAAATGACAAATTTACAAATCTTTTTTCTTTAAACCATGTAAGTGAAGCCTATGTGAAGATAGATAGACTGACGGCACCAATTTTGTACCTATACAATTGTAAGTTCTTTTATTTTTAACAATCTGGAGAGAGCTTAGAGTCGAGACATTGCTCCTCCACATTTAGAGAAATCAGCTGAGGTGACTTGGGGTTCTCAGATGAAGTGCTCAGGGCATGCGCTCCAGACAAAAAACAAGCAATTCTCTTTGATTGAAAAGATGAGGATAATTGGCAAAGAGCACATAGTACCATAGTACATAGTGGATGCATTTTTGGATACACATAAGCTAGCCAGCATCCTTGCATTAAATTTGGATGATTTTCTTTTTACCAAACTCTTACATTTTCTACCCTCTTCGTTAACTTTGTCTACTCAGCTCAGATAGTCTCTTCTCTGGAGTGCTGATCTCCAAACTGGATCAAATGCCTTCTGGTTCTGTCTTCATTTATTTTTTATAGCATCAACTTCTGCATGAAACCTCATCTAGTATCTGGCTAAACTAGGTGATACCACTTTCATTCTCTGCAGAGTACTGTAGACACTGGTTTTGACGCAGTTTACAACACACCTTTACTCATGTAGCTTATACAACCCGCTCTTACGTGTTCGTTGCTGGGCAGAAGACAGAAATTGATTTCCTCTCAACCGTTGCTGCAGGCAGACCCATATTCTAGCTCATCACTCACCTGCCCACTGTCAACTGCCCACTAGTGGACACCAGGTCTACTGTTCACTGATCCAGTCCTAGACCATACAAATCAATCTCTGTACTGGATTCACCTTTTGTCCTAATTATATTTATGAAATGTGTCAGTACAAAAACAGTATTGAATTAATAACAAATGTTAAAGAAGTTGGTGCTAATGGGATTAGATAAGATGTTGAACAATAGCTAAAAAGCTCAAATAATTGTTAGTTTTAGAATTAAGCTTTTCTAAAATTCCCCTTTCATAACCAGTTGGTACTTTTTCCTTTTTCATTTTTGTGTTGTCCATGTCATATACTGACATTTCCATGTCATGTCAGTATATGACATTTTTCAGGAAAAATGTCATATACTAACGATATGTAGCTTTAATTCACAGTTTTCAGGAAAAATGTATCGTTTACAACTACATGTTCTTAAGTGTTATATTGTGAATAAAACGTTTTTGATAGATTTGCAATTTACTTTCATACAGTAGCAAAGCTTTTTCAGAATTGAGTTTGTATATTCAAATCTTCTGCACTACATGAGCCCGTAGTCCCGCATTCCCTTACAAACCTGAGACATCTGCAATAGGAGGCAAAGCCAATTTCACCAAGCACTCAACCAGAACAATCCCTCTACTTTTTCTTCAAGCTTATATGTATAAAAATGTAATTACAAACATATTGACATGACACAAAGTGAAGCTTCCACCACGGAGGCAAATGAACTATTTATATTCAGATGGCCTATTCTAAGCCTTGGGACATATGGTTGTAATAACTTATTTATTCTGCCCGCCAGAAAAAAGCCATTACTTCAGAATAAAATGGGGATAGAAGCTCAGCAAGGGGGAAAAGACAGTAGATAAAGCGTCACTGGATAGCTGATCCATTTCCTAAGTTCTAGCTCTTTACTTTGTACTTTTCCTCCCCGTCAGTTGGTCCTGGCTGCCCCCCGGACTAAAAGATCACAGCGTCATGTCTGCGTGTGAACAGTTGTCTCATTCTTGAAGACTAGGCTTTTTTCCCGTTCATAACTTATTCATAGGTTTTAATGCAGTGGATGTATTATTGATGATGGCCAATCACTGCCTCCTCCTCTTTTCATGGCACGGCTGAGGGGCTCTCTGTACAAGTTTGAAAGAAGATACACGCTCTGTCTTGGGACTGTCAAAGCAAAGATGGATGAACAATAAATGCTACATTGAAACAAATTTCTCTAGAAAATAATGACTTATTTTAGTGGATTATTTGCCATTATAAGATACCGTATATACTGTAAGTGTGATTCAGTGGATACAACATTTACCCCTGAACTAAAAGGTTTCAGTCCATCTCTTGGCACTCTACAGTCGTGGCCAAAGGTTGTGACACATTTTCAATTACCAACAGTTTAACACATTAGCACAACAGAAGCACAAGCTAGCTGGAGCTAATGGGATGTTGTAAACCTTTCCAATTACTTTTAATCTAACCAATTACTTTTAATATTTATGGTATAGTATATAAACTGACCTTATTTAACTCATTGCAAACTAAAAGTATACATTTGAGATAAATCAGATAAATGTTCTGTGACTTTGATAGGCTGTTTGTTACTCAATGCCCTCTTTTTATGCAGTCCCAAACTACTGTATTTAATGGTTCTCAACTGCTCTAAATCATCCGAACCAATGAACTAAAGTTATTATTTTTCACTTTCAAACTTCATTTATCTTTATGACCTGCAAGTGAACATAAATCTTTGTTTTGCCTGCCCATATAACTCTGCTATACTTTTCTGAAAAACTTTGGAGCTACAATAAGCCTTCCGACTGAAGCTGAACAAGATGCCCAAACGCAACAGAATGTGTGGCTATGTTTGTGTATTCAGGGTTTAGGCCTATATATAATGTGGACTATTTAGAGCTAATTAAAGTTGCTAATTACAGTGTGAGACCAGCCATCATAAATGTAGTTGATTACCTCTTTTATTGTTAAGCTTTATCGGTTTATCTGTGATAGCAACACTGAACGAATAAACTGAAAAATGTTTAATTTGAGAAAACAAGCCCTGTTTCCCTTAAGGCCTGCGTTGCCTGCTTCCTTTGTTTGTAGCTGTCCAGTTGATGGATGGACAACAGTGACAATGTAGAAATCGGGGACATTATGCGAGTGTAAAAAGAGGACGACGAGATAAGAGTTTGGATAACACTGATAGAAAAAGACAAAGCTAATCTTACTAATGCTCCCTCTGCTGCTGACCACAAAACTTTCTCCAATAGTTGTAAAAAGAAGCCATCAATCTCAGGCCAAAAAAACTGCTGAATGCCACAGAGGAGAGTAGCAGTGGGGCCAAGCGTGATGTTAGCTGCTCCATGACTTCTGTCTCTGTCATTCTGTTCCCATTTTGGTCTTTCTCAGAGGAAAACAGAGGGCGGGGTCCTGCTCTTATTAAGTTTGTTTTCTTGGCTGAAAAAGCTGCACTACTTTTTTGTCCCAAGTATGTGTCCAAAAAGTTGATCCAGATCTTAATTTAAATCGTTTTATAAAGTTATGAAGATCGAGCTATTCTGGGAAAACTGTTGAATTGTGATACAGCGCATTCATATACACTCTGCTCTAAGATTTTAACTGTAACAATGCCAGTGTTCTTATCATTAAAAAGGATAATAAATATTATGGTGATCATTGGATTGGATGTATATTGAATTTGTAGTAAAATGTTTTTATATACTGTAGCAGTAAGGCAGAAAATTCAAAGTAAACTACAATCACTTTGGCTTAATCAAAATCGTGATACATATTTTTTACCATATTGCCCACCCCTAGCTTAGGTTGACTATAACTGCATCTCAATAAGGATCATCAGATTTTTTAATTGTTAAATATGATCGAAGGCTGGAAATTTTGTATCATATCAAGGAAACCCCAGACATCCCATGATTAAACAGTGGAAACTGAAAACCTCTACCGTAACTGCTTAAGCTATATACCACACATGCAGCAATAATCATATAATAAACCACATTATTTAAACATACTGGAATGACTGCCTTTAATAGTCCAAGAAATTTACCAGCAATTTTAATCTTAAATTATAATTGCACCAAGGCCATAATTGGATTGGATTTTGTACCTGCATGTAAATATACTTATCCTCACACCCAGCTTACTCTAGCAACCCACTATAGCCTTGTTGGCGCATAAATATTGGCCTATGAATAATCATACTTCTGAAGTTTGGATACGCAGGATGGGTTGAAGAAGGTGTGTGCTTATGTAGAAAAGATTGAGGAGCTGAGGAACGGAGGAGGAGAGGAGGGCGACCTGGAGGCTGCTGATAGGAAACCAGGTAATTCTTGATTAAGCAAAGAGCTTGAATGAGAATGGGGCTGTGTGTACATTGGGCCGGGCTGCAAATCACTGGCAGGAGGAAATAACTATTGCAATTTGCATTTACAAACAGCAGTGATGCCATCTAAAGCGCACTCTATCACGTAAGACGGCACGGCCCATTTCTCAAGCCTGGGGGGCCCGGGAGATTTGGTCTAATGAGAGAGGATCCTTAATGGTTATTGATAGAGCCCACGAGGACAGACTCTTAGCCCTAGACTCTCCAGTGAGGCAGCGCACTCGGCTCTACTTAATGAAGTAAAACTTGTCGCATCTGTGGGATGATTTAACACTACAAACAGCTTGTGACGAGAGATGACTGTGATATGGACAAAATATAGAGAGAATCAAGGAGGGGTGGCGTATGGGTTGCAGAATGAGGACATGAAAAGTGCCCCTCAAATCTATACATAAACTTTAAAATGACAAGTTGTCCAAGCTACATTGAAGGAAATCCACTATGGTAGTATATTCCACACAATGCATTCCGTTGCATTCTGGGATGGCAGCTTGTCCCTGTAGTTCAATGGCAAGTACTGCACTACAAAAAGGAATTAGAAACTGTAACCTGCATTTTATCTAACAGTTTGCACTAAAATGCCAAAACCTTCCCATATCTTCAAGTCTTCAATAAACAAAGAACAATGCCAAACAAAGAGTATAGGCATTTGACTGTAGAATTATTTATCAATGCGGTATTTTACAAAATGATCTGATTCCAACTAAAGAAACACTACAACTAACCACAAGCACAGACCTAGAAGACATATAGCCAAAGTGCATGGACAGTCTCTGATCTAATTGCCCATTGTCCTCACAGGTTTACTCCCTTTCCCTGCTCTGGCGGTGTGCCTTCTCCCCAGCTGTGGAGATTTATGACCTTCCTTCTCATCTGATGACATGTCCAGGGACGTGTACTCCAGAAATTGCCCCCACGCTCACCTGGCATTACATGCACATTTTATGGTCTCTGCAGTGCCATGATCCTGCCAGTGACAACCTGATATATAGGTGTCTTTTAATGAGGGGAAATAGGCGAAATGGGAAGACATAGAGGTGGACATAAGAGAATAAGGGTAACGGTAATTGCTCAGGTCTAGACAAAAGGGCATTCAAGATGTGAGCTAATGTCTGGTACCAGTAGAACAATAGATGGTAATGGATTTCAAATACCTTTTAATGCCCGATAAGCTGCCACAATGATATTTATGCTTACACGTAATCCTCAAAGCAATCTCATTATGTTAATTTGAAAAACTACACTTTGATAAAATAAAATTGAATGAAAGTGGGTCTTAATATGCAGTAAATGCAATACAATAAATACAATTTCTGCAAAACTGAGTTCTTAGCAAATCAAAGCATTCAAAAGTGTGGAGACAAGACATAAAAAGTTAAATGTGTGATTGCTGTAAGCTGCTTGGCAAACGTCATGTTTTACAAATCTTTTGTGTCAGGTCAATTGTGCTTCTCCTCCTAACGAAAACTGAAAACAGATTTTTGTCATTATAATGTCCATTGCTCTTTGAAATAAAACTGATGCCACTGTAACTAGAGAGGATATGAAAGTGCATATTTCCTACATGTCTTGAAATGCTAAAGATACAGACAGTAGGGCAAGTTATCATTTTTGGACGCTTCGGCACCCTATCTAAATACTGCCCTAGTATTTCTGAACAATGCAGCAGAATCACAAGACTTTCTTCAGTCAATCACCAGACCTCATCTATTATACAAATAACTATTACCACCAGCTCTGACCAAATACATGAAAGCCACAGTGTTGCAAACTTCATGTTTTTCCAAAAATGGAAAAGTGTGGCTTTTGGCCTGTACTTGTTGTCACTCTCAGTGGACTTGCATCAAAACTAACCATGCTATGTCCATAAAACCAAAA